>RJWJ010009878.1:0-48691 GCA_004363605.1 Indri indri | reverse complement strand
AACAAGATCATTTCATGTATGAATGGAGATACAAATAATCCAAAATAAAATACTAGCACTAGTTGTTAAAGAATAATAAATTCTTTTTCATCAAATAGAATTTATTTCAGGAATACCAGAATGATTTGGTAAAGCAATGATTTAATAGAGAAAAAAGTAAATGAGTATATTAATAGATGCTCAGAAGACATTTGAAAAACTAATTTTTTCTTGATATTCTTAGAATATCTTCTTAAGGAAAACAAATTGCTATCTTACAATAACATTCCAACAATCATTTAAAACCAAAATTATTAGAGCCATTTGCTTTGAAGTCTAGAACCAGATAAAAATACCAATTATTTGTTCACATAATTTTGCAATTTATTAGCAATGCAATATTTTTTAAATATTTATTATGTAAACATAAGGAAAAAAGAAAATGTAACACTGTCACTTATTAGGATGCTTTAATTATTTACTTTAAAAAGCAAGTTAATCCAATTTAAAATCATTTCGTTTCTTTAGAAGTAATTTGAAAATTTAAGAATAAAGTTTTATACAAATTAAGTTTATCAAAATTATTAGGTATAGTCTTTTGCATCTTGTCATGAGGAAAACTAATATCAGACTAGCTGTCCCACCATAAACAACTAGAAAACTAGACAAAATATATGAAAGATTTGTTTTTAGACATTGAATAACAGCAGGACTGTGACCTCTAACATAGAAAACAAACAAAATGACCCTTTATGATATTTCAGGCTTTGTACCTGGAAACGCACTTTTGGTTAGGACAGAGAATTGCAGTCTTGCTGAACTGAAGAACCAGACAATGGAGTTTGAGTTGAGTTGCTGAGGATGCAAAGAGAAGAAAATTTTGGAGAGAGGACAGAGGTACAAATATCTGCGAGTGATTCCTTTATTGACAAGTTCATTCAACATTTCACTCACAAAGGGTGCATTTTATTCAAAGTAACTTGTGACTCAACAAAGTTTGAAACTTCCTTGGATACCAACCATAATCTGTTAGACTAACAGACAAATTATAATAACAAAAAATCAAAATTCAAGGAATCAATTCTAGATGAATAACATAGAATCTTTTCGAAGAAATGTACTAAACATTTCGTGTGAAATATGATTTGAATAAATAAATCAAAACGTATATTATTTTGTATACTAATGTGTGAAGGTAATAGAACTGATGTCAAAATGCAAATATTTTGTTTCACCTTAAATAAGAACTGATCTCTTAGGTGAAAGAAGTCTATTTTCTTCCGAGCTTGTACCAATGCCTGCTAAAGACACATTACCTTTCTAAGAGATACCTAACTGTGGCTTTGTGTGGGGTTTGTGTCTTTTGTAACAAGATTTAGGTGTACTGACTGATCATTATATTAGAATTCACAATGAAAACTGAAAAGTCTAAGGCTTAGAATGTTGACAATTTAGGAAAATTCTGAGTGCATAATCTGATATTTTAATCATTCTATAGCTAATAAATTACTTTATATATAAATTTAATTAAAAAGCTAAGGGACTATTTTAAAACATGAAATGAGAAAAATCATAGAAAATTCTTTATAATATGTAAGTACTGCTACTCCTACCTCTTGTCCTTATTTGACATCAATTTCTTACTTTGAAACCAGTGAAGTCTGTTGGGTGAGCCTCTCACATATATCCACATCTTAAAATTCATCAATCCAGTAATAGCACTCAACCTTGTAAAATAGCTCTAGCTTCATCGCTCAAATGTGTTTCTCATTTGAAACTTCAAGAAGAGAAGAGAAATAATTTATTGATCTCTGGTCATACAAAGGTGCTTAGCAGCTCATAATAAGACTGTATTACAAGAAATAAGCTTACTATTTTATTATTTAAAGTTAGGTAAAGTTATATATTACATTCTTAGTGCATCATAGGTGTCCTTTATCACATATTAAGGCAGTGTACGAAGTGTCAGCACCACAATGAGGCAGATGAATTGCTTCTTAAAAGGACTGGCAAAGTGTTAAGGTCTAGCAAATAAGAGGCAAATGATGTCTGTGAGGAGATATTGAAAGAATTCACCCCTTTCAAGGAGAAGTAAAATATACATGCAATTTCAAGATCAAAAACTGGAATAATCAAGGACAAATGCATTGGCACTAGGTAAATATAACCAGTTTAGAAAGAAAAAAAAATTCACATAGCATTGTTTTGTATGACTTTTTAGAAGATACAAATCTTCCTTCTGAGACAGGGAATTGGCAGGCCCTGCTCAATAAGGAGCCGCAAGACCTGAACCAAGGACTCTGATAAGACAGGAGGGGTGGAAAAGCTGACCAAAACCAGCTAGAACCAAGATGGCCACAAAAATGACCTCAGGTTACCCTCACTGCTCATTATATCCTGCTCATGAAGTATTAGCATATTAAAAGAAACTCCCTCCAGTGCCATGGCAGCTTATAAATGCCATGGTAACTGCAGGAAGTTATCTTATATGGTTTAGAAAGGAGAGGAACTCTTAGTTCTGGGAACTCTCTACCCCTTTCTCAGAAATCTTGTGAATAATCCTCCCTCTGTTTAACATAAAGTTAAATAGGAGGTATAAAATAAGACCCCAGAAACTCACAAAGTGCTACTCTCTGTTGCTCTGAGAGATAGCTGCTGCTCTGTCTACGGGGCAGCTCCTTTTTTCTTTTCTTATTTCAATAAACTTGCCTTTGCCTTACTCTGTCGGTTCTCTCTTGAATTCTTTCCTGAGCAAAGACAAGAAGCCACTTGGCCTTCAATCTGGACCCCAGTTTTGGGGTTCACCTTCCTATATCACTTCTTTAAACAATTCTACCATACATAAATAAACCATCCTCTGAATACAAAATTTAACAAACAGATGACCCATGTCTCAGTCCTGCTGGAGTCCTATAAACATGAGATAGCAAAGAAAGAACAATTCATAACTCAGATCAATTTTTATGTTTTGACAATGTTGGCCCCTTAAAGGAGTGTAGACATTGTTTAAATGATCAAATTTGGAAAAATCTAGAATGGGAAAATAATAGTGCTCATAAGCTACTATAGACATTTCATATGTAATCCCCAGAAATTATGAAACAACATTCATATGTCTAGAAGCTTCTGTTTCATATCCAGATGCAGGAGGAGGTACTTTCAGTAGGAGAATATGCCTGTGGGAAAGAAAAAAAATGATATAGGAAGTGATATGACATATGTTTGCATTCCTGCCATACGTACTGATTTTGAACCCTCTTGGATGAGAGCTGAAAATGATTACAACTACTTAAAAATTTTATCTTGTGAGATTTTGTGCACAAATAAACCTACCATAGGCTCAGGATTCAAAATGTGACCACGTTATTGAACAGACACTCCTCTTTCTCTCCATGGAATCCAGTTAAGCAATCCAGGAGGAAAGGAATATTTGGAAACAAGGAGAGCAAAAGCAGGAATAATTGATGATAAAAGAGGATAATGAGGTTTCCCTGAATGCCCTCCTAGGTATACGATTTAGAAAAGTAGAATCTAGAGCAGCAGAGAAAGAATAAGTTCTGAAGCAGAAAGTAGCCTGTTACATTAAGGAACTGAAAGACCAATTTGGTTGAGGCAAAGAAAGGACATGAATTCCATGTAATCAAACATAAAAGGTGGGTGGGAGTCAGATTGTCCAGGGCCTTGTGGACTGTGTTAAGGGGAGGTGCAATGGGCAGGCATGAAGGGTTTTGAGCAAGAGGATTGATTTGATGCAAGTTATTTTTTACCACTATAAAACTTGAATTCAAAGTCCATGATTTTTAATAAAAAGAAAGAAAGAAAAGAAAAGAAAAGAAAGGAAAAGAAAAGAAAGAAAGAAAGAAAGAAAAAGAAAGAAAGAAAGAAAGAGAAAGAAGGAGAGAAAGAGAGAGAAAGGGAGGAAGGTCTAATGGTGAAGTCTATGGTCTAAACACAATACAGTAAATTGTCCTTCCTTCTTTCTCTCTCTCTATATAGAGATATATAAAAAAACCCCAAATTTATGAAATATATACATATATAACATTATAATCATATGTGTGTGTGAGTTTTTTTATTTGTTCTTGTTAAAAGGAAACAAATCAATCTGAATTTGTGTGCTGAGGGGGCACAATAGGTATCAATATAGCTGGAGGAGAGAAGAATGTTCCATAGGAGGAGAATGGTAGGATGGTGCAAATACGTTGTCTGGCTGTAGAGGCCACAAAAAGAGAGACTCAGAACACAAGGCAAGTCATGAATTACAAATGTCTCATGTTCTTGATAACTGAAATTGGCAGCTATTTGAGAGTATAAGCAGTCGTGTTTCTTTATACACCACTCTCGCCGGGTACTTGGGGAAAGGCTGGGTATATTTTGGCTGTCTATCGCTCAGTTGTCATAATGGACCAAGAACAGCATTACTGACATGTCGGTATTCCTACAGCATTTGTAGATCAGAAACTTAACACAGAGGATTTGTCAGGAGCCACCTCACCATTCCTTTCAAGACTTAATGTAGCTATTGGAGACTGGATATGAGCTCTCAAGATTCCACAGGAGTGTAGGGGTATTAAAAGTGGTGGGTTCCCTCTCTCTTCCAGTCATAAGTTTGAAAGAATGACATAAGCCACCAAATGACAAAGATAAATGGGGCTCATCCCTTTGTTTGAGCAAAAACTGGCAGCAGTAAAATGACTTAATGGTATGACAAGTTTTTACTTTATCATACAATAGCATGGTCATCACAGGATATTAATCAGGAGTAACAAAAGAAAGGGAAAAATTCATTTGCTTTTTGGGGCTGGCACGTCTCTTGTGATATTGTAGCTATTATCTAGCAGAACACTCTAGACAAGTTGATATGGGTGAATATTGAGTGAATGTTGGCGACTGGAGAAGAAGAAACTTAAATTCAGAGGGAGGCTCACCTGAATTACTGGAAGCCTTATGTTTCTAGTGATACAATAGAAAGTTCATGAGCTTTGGGGTCACTACCTTCTATACTTGGATCCCAGCCTTTGTCACTACTTGGATGCGACTGGCCACGAAACTTACAAACATCACTTTCCTCATCTACACAATGAATCTAATAACATCTACCTCACAGGGTTTCTGTGCAAATTAAATTAAAAAGAATTGTTATTCTGCCTGGTGCTTAGGAGTCATTTACTACAGAGCTAGGGGAGTTCTTCGTGTGCTTTGTAAGTTGCTCAGGAAAGTACAATAACAGTCCAAAATGATGTAAGCTTAGATCCTCACATAAGAACAGCTAGGAAGAGCCATTTCCAAGTTATATTTTAAGATCACTCTGATGATTAAACAATGGAATAAAGGAAAGGGGAAAATACAATCTATGAGGCTAGTGAAGAGAGTGCAACAGTAATCTAAGTATGAGATGCTTGTGGCTTGGAATAGGGAAGTGGCAATGGGGTTAGAAAAAAGTGGACAGATCAGATACATTTGGTTAAACATAGCATCAATCTCATCTGGTGATAAATCAGAATTAGGGAGTGATTAAAAGAGAATAGGCACATAGATTCCTTTTGGGAGATGATTATTTTCAGAAGTCTAAAATTTATAAATATAAGCAATAAAATTATATATTTTATCTCTTATACTATATATGCACAAAATGGAAATGCTCATTGAATTTGGTCAAGCACATACTTTGCTATTCTAAAAGGAACTTCTTAGCTACTTAAATTCTTATTTGACTTATTTTAAATATTACCTGATGTGCATATGAAACATTCAGAATTATCAATGTAGGTATAATTTTACCAAACTTGAAATGTCAAACATAAATGTTATCTGTCATTGTAACCTCTATCAAATCTTATCACTCATTGCAATCACTCAAATTCCAATGGCCTTCTCTTGTTTTGTGATTTAATAAGCCATACTAAAATGTGTATCCTAATTATATACTTCAGCTAACTCATGAATGCACATACTATAAGTGTTCATTCAACAGACAATTATTTACTAGAGTCCTGAATTTATATCTAAAGATCTACAATTTAAGAAAAGTAGCTCTGTGCAATGTATAATGTTAATGATGCATGAGAATGCTTACAGAGGGCTGAACTAATAAAATTCATTTCATATCAGCCCATTAACTGTGTTTCCTTGGTTGGAATTGGCAAACCAACCAATAGAAAAGAACAAAACCGAACAAGGAAATAAAACATCTTGAAACAACTGTTATCCTTTTTAAATATCAATTTTTTTGTAGTATTAACTTGTATGCTCTACAATGTGATTTTTATTGACACATCTTTCTCTAGGGTATTACTAACTATTTCAATGTTAAGTGTTTATTGCAATTTTACAGCACCTTTTACAGCACCATTCCAAGCTTATAGAATACCTGCAGAAGATGTACTTCGTAAGCGTAAGGACATCTTTCTAAAACAGTTATACACATATAATCATATATATGATATGTGTAATAGCTAATACATATATTACATATTATGTAGTATATAGTATAAGTAAATTTTAGTATATATTATACACAGTATAATGTATAACATTAGATATATATCTCATACCACTTTCAAACATACCCCTGAATTTGTAATTCAACATTAATATTTTGCTTAGTTTTTTATAATACTCTAGGATGGTTTATATTTGAAGTAATTTAAAAAATTACCTAATCCAACATTTGCATTTTTAATTGAATAAACCATAACCCACAAGTTATTATAAATGATTTGTCCAATATTGCATACTAATCAGCTGACCAATCCCATGTCTTAATATACAATGATTTTCTAGTCTTTGCTGTTCTACACATACTTCATTCTTCCCTACCCACTTTTCCTTCCACTTTACACAGTGAGGTGAGTAGCAAAAATAAATATCTTAAAAGACAAATGAGACACAAGGATTTCTTGCCATAGTCAATATATTTTAGATTTTTGATTTTAGAAGGAACATGTAGGTAGTTTATAAGCATATCGTCCAAATTTATGGGTAAGTTGAAATTGCAACAATTTACACAGAAACCATTTTATTCACTTATTTCACAAAAAAATTAGGACACACTTACTATGTGAGAGGCCCTATGCATTTTTCTGGAGATTTAAGACCAACAAGAACAGACACGCTCACTATAGAGCTTACATTCTACGGGGGAGACTCAAACAAGTTAAATTTTGCTTACAATTTCTGTATTTGTAATAAATACCATTAAGGGAAGAAAAAGCAGTTAAGCAGTTAATAGATATTGATATGGAAAATTAGGAACAATTGGGAAAGAAGGACTTATTTCTACAGGTGGTCAAAGAGGGCCTCTCCCACAAGGTGGTGTGGGTGTAAGGCTGAGAACAGGTGAGCTGTGTAGAGAACAGGGTGAAGGGTCATGTAAGCAGTGAGGTGGGCTTGAGGTACAGGCTCCCAGAGGGAATGTCTTGGGCATGTCTGGTGACCTACTGATGTCTAGAGCATTTGGAAAGTGCAAGCAGGTAGAGAGCATCACCCGAAGAAGTAGAGAACTCACATCAGGACCAGCAGTGTCCTCAGAACACCCAATTTTCTTCTTCTTTCCTCAGGCTTAAATTAAGCTGCCATTACCTCCTTAAATCCTCTACTTTCCTCACAGAGGACCAAAAAGATGAGCCACTACTGTGTCTGATTAATCATATCACGAGTAAGTTGTATTTGTACAGTCATTTGCATTTTATAATAATGTTGAAACAGTTGTCATTTTATTTGGCCCTCACACCAACATTCTGACATAGCTAGATCAGGATTTAAAAGAGGCATTTACACAAGAGTTAACTGAAGGCTGGAGTACCATTTTTTATTATTATGTGTTTTGTTATGCATTTTACAACACCGGCCTTGTCAGCCCCTTGTGCTTTTTGTGTTTTGTTTTCATTTTTAAATATAACTACCTTACATTCTAGTGTGCAGAGATTTCTACCTTGTGGAGAATCCCTGGGGTTATCAAGTATCCTCTGGGTGCGGTTTGCAACTGCCACATTTGCTTATGTTAGCTATTTTTGTGACTCTTTGTAACTCTCACATGAAAAGCCATTTTTATCTCTGGTAAACCCTTTAGATTCTATAAAATTCACATAGTTTTATGTTAGAATGAAAGATTGTGAACTATTCAGTCACATCCTTAGCTGTGCTCTTAGGCTTTTCAGGGTGTATGTCCAGGGGGATCCCCCAGTAGAGAGGAATTGCTCACACGGGGCCATTGAAAGATTAAAGTCCCTGGTTCTCAGCCCGGCACTATGCAGGCTCTGTGCTAACACTGCATTCTTGTATAATAAGCTCCCCAAGAAGATAAAAAGTAGCAAAGTCCAGAAATTACTGGGGTAATTCATAGGTGCTGATATTAATTTGAAAAGGAAACAGAATATAGTCACATAAGAATGCAAGAACCTTCTGACCTTCCCTATGGTGTCATAATATACTTGGATTTGCTAAGTAGGATGAGGTTATTTTCCTCTATGTTTTTATTCCTAGAATTGTAATATTTTCCATCAGGTAGAAGTGAAATCCTAGAATGCTTAAATTTACTTTCTAAAAAGGGCTTCTTCATACACAATTGTTCATTTATTAATTGAAACTTTTTTGAGCACTTTCTATCGTATTATTCTAGATGCTAAGATTACAAAGATGTAATCTTCTTTATAAGAAGAAAAATAAGCAGACATTGTCCTGAAAGTGATAGAAGAAGAGGCAGATAATTAAAACATGCAAGTTATGCAGCCAAATAAGCAACACTTAAATTAGAATATGACAAATGCTACAACAATGGTATGTACACAATAATTTTGGATCTCCTAAGAGGTGCCCTGGACCTAGACTAGAAGCATAAAGTAAGACTTCTTAAAGGTGATGATGTCCTAGATGAATCTGGAAAGACAAGTAACAGGTTAAAATTAAGTCTCCAAAATTAAAGCACTTGATAGATTTCATATTAGGAAATCTTTATTATGAATAAGCAGGAGACATTATATAAAGAGTAAAATTTCAGAAATTAGATTACCCAAGGACAATTTAATGACAGACTGCTATTAGCTCAGTGTCAATTACTGTCTAAAATAATACCGTGTTTTATCTTGTGCTCTTTTCACAGACTTTCAGGTACAAAAAATATCCTTGTCTACATTTGTATGCAAACATTTCTATCAAGTGTTATGGTAACTAACTGTATAGTAAATAACTTTTAGGTTTATTTTACCCTATCAAAGCTACACAGCATCGGTGTCTCTATTTGTAGCTTTAAAAAAACAAAAGATATTTTAGCCTAAACTTGCTGCTGTATAAATTTTCTAAATTTGCTTTTGAAGGCAAAACCCTTCAGAAAGTGGTTTATTATCTCCAAAGAGCTCAAAGCACAACTATCCTCTCTTCTCTCATCCCATAAACCTTTTACTGTATTATAACTGTTATTCTTTCCGTTACTTCTGTTGATAAAAACAAACAAAACAATACAAAACAAAACAACACATCCAACAACTGGTAACACATTAGGGTCCCATCAAGTTCCACAACAATGAACTTCCATTTTGTAACTGCTGAATACTTATTTTCTTTTGATATAATTGCCCATGTTTTTGTCTATCTTCCAATAATGTCCTAAATTATGCTTAGAATATCATTCTAACTAGTATAGTAAGTTTATAAGCTACTAAAGGCTTTAGGTTTTTTTAAAAAAGTAATGCTTTTTTTTTTAGTTTTATAAAAATAAATCAAACTTGGAAAGAACAAAAAATATGTGTTTAGCACATATTTTAAATCAAGCCCCTTTAAAATCCCCCAATTTATAAGTAAGTAGATCCCTAAAAAATGGGCCTACTACATCAGGAAAAAAATCCAATATTTGGATCTATGATATGAATAACATGTTTCCAAATTGCCTTTTTATTCTCTACTAATGTAATATTAATCTCTTCTATGGGTTTCTTATGTAAAAACTCCTTGAAAAGTATTAGTCCCAGTGAATTTTGCCTGATAAATTGATCTGTGAAGGTACTGGTGAGATCTTATGTGTAGAATTATAATAATTAGCACATGAAGTAGATCTGAAAGAAAACTAATCAGCTTCACATTGCAAAAATAAAACAAACAAACAAACAAAACCTAATGAGCTGTCTTTGAGGATGAACATAATAGATACATGTTTTATCCTTTTGATGAAAGGTAACAGATAGAATACATTTTGGAAAAGTGATAATTGCTTTTTATGTATATTATATCTTTGGTCAAATCTTATTGGTAAACAAACAACCTGATAATTGCTGATACAATATTTCCCTTTATAAAATGAATAAATGACAAAAATAACTAACACTTTTTAAGCAATAAGTATAAAACAGGCATCCTGTTGCTTTATATACATAATTGTCTTTTTAATCCTATAATAAAGTAATAAGGTAAGTTTTCATCAATATTCCTAGAAAACAATGACACAGAAAAGTAAGTCACTTGCCTTTAGTCACATATATAATAAGTGGCAAATTTTAGTAATCTTAAGTAACAAGTTATTCCTCTTCCTAAATATGTTTTATAGGTTATACAGACTCCTAACTTGATCCATAAGTAAACATTTGCACATTAAGTTAAAATTTTCATCTTTTATGTTAAGATTTCATTTTTACTTAATCATATTCTAGATATATGACTATTTTTGCAGGGACTTTCACTTTTTAAATTTTTCTGATCCCTAGCTTCTTAGCAGGTAATGTTATGAGAATATAGAAACCCAATAATATTCTTACTTAAACTGTCACTGTATTAGTTTGCTGGAGCAGCTATAACAAAGTACCACAGACTGGGTAGCTTGTACAAAATTCTATATCAATAATCAATATATGAGGATATCCAAACATATGAACATAGTCATTTCTCTTTGGATTTTTTACTCAAAATCAAAATTTATTTTGGGGTTTTGCCAGTTTGACAGGAAAAAATATCATTATCATTTACTTTAGATTGTTTGAACTGAAACTTTACAATACTGAACCATGAATTCATATCTGTAAGTGAAAATCTTTGTGTTTTTGTTCCTTTTGTTTTCTTGCTCAGGATTGCTAAGAGTTTTTCAATTTAACTAAGATTTCAAATATTTGCTTTTTATCTTTTTCTACAAGTGGCCTAGCTTCCACCAAAGAAATGATCATATGTGATATTGTGCAGTGGTAAGGGGAGACTGAGAAGTGTTCCATGAGCTGATTCTTAAAGGTTTTGCACAGAAGGGCACATGTTCCTCACACTTATATTTGATTAGCCTACATTTTATTGACCAGAGTGAGTCACATGTCTAATCTTAATTAGTTGCATGAGATATTTTCACCAAGGAGAGGCAGCAAAGATTTGAGAATACAGTACTTTAAGCAGGAGAATGGCATGATTTTATTTATATTAGGGAATGGATTATAGGGAGACAAGAATAGAAGAGTGAAACTAGCTAAGAGATTATTTCGTAAATCCAAGAAAGATATGATCTTGGCTTTTGTTGAGCGATTCCGGAGGTGGAGAGAATTTAATGCATTTTGGCATATGTCGTAAAGTCAACATGACTTGTTGATGGATTAGACGTGGAGGATCAAGGAAAGAGGTCATTCAAAGATGACTCCTACCTTTTTGATTTTACCAACTATTATCAGCATTAAACCAGAAAACATAGAATCCAGGGAATATAATTCACTTTCCCATTTCACTATGAAATGAAATGCTTTCCACGGCTGCCACAGAAAAGATGCCAGAAGATGCATCTACATGTCTTCCAAAGCATTAAAAAATATATAATACCTCTGCTGTATACAGTGATCTAAGGCCAAAAAGTAACTGTTTTACAAAGATATATAATGCCAATAACAAAACTTAAAAAAGAAAGTACGAAAAAGGGAAAAAACCCTGAGATTTAGATTTAGATTTCTTAGGAAAAAAATATAACTTTATAATAGAAAATTAGATTTCAAAGAACCTTAAAATTACAACGCACAATGATTAAATAGTGTCTAATCCAAGAACGTAAGTGTAATTCAAAATCTATAAAATTTCCCATAAAATAATCACATAAGTAGGTCAAAAGAGAATATAAATTACATCACTTCTTATCCCTCTTTTTCCTATGAGGAAGACTTTGTGGTTGGAACTTCTTCTGAGAATGTTTGCCTAACAAGGCAGTTAGTAGAACAGTAAGATTCAACTACTTTCCACTCGATTTTTCCCAGTCCAAGTCTCTAGTGAATAATTTATATCTCAGTGATCTCCAGTCTAATTGACTTTCAGTTTAATGGGCCCCAAGCTTCTACGCGAAGGATTTATTATCTTAGGGTACTTTCACAGAAAAGGCAATAAGTGCTTTTGGATTGTTTCATTCAAAGTTTCTTCATTCTTATTCATTATCAGTGGTGGATGAGAGAGCTGGAGATAAATTCATATTGTAAACATGGAAGGCAACAAACTACTACTCACAACTAACTGAAGTTCTTCCTTTATTCATTTATTTACAGGCTCATTCATTGACATTTATTTATGCATACGCTCAACAAATATTTATAGTGTTCCTACTATGTTCCAAACACTGATAGGTTTTGAGGACAAAATTTCTGAGACTAAAGAATCCTATTAAAGTCTTTTCATCTAAACATAGGGAGCATGTATTTCAGAAAAAAAGACCAAAAGAAGACAATAAGGCTCAAGTTAGTTTAAAACAAATATTCACAAAATATTCCAGATGGATAGATAGATGGAGTGTGATTACCAAGTGTTAATCTTGCATGTGGACCACGTAAGTACAATATGGATATACCATACTAAGAATAGAAAACAGAGAACTTGTTGAATTTGTCTTTGTATCAATGTGATTGCATCAGAAAATGGATGGCTCATTCTTAAATTATGATAATTCAGGGAGCATTTAATAAAGAGATTAATTATAAAGCTGTAAGGAGGATGTAGGAAAGTGCAAGGTGTAGGGCAGCCTCTACTGGGACTAGGGACAGTGTAGCTGTTACCACTCCTAGATCCAAGAGCTAAGGAAAGAGGGCTCTTAGAATTGCCTTGGAGAAAGCACTACAGAGATGGACAAACAGCCTAAGACAACCCAACAGGGAGGAGATTATGAGAAAAAATACCCAGACTTCACTTTTCCTTTCCCCCAACCTCCCACTGGGCTCCTCATCAGCCAAACCCAACTAGAAGCTAGAGCAAAAGTTGGTATAGTCATTACAAATCAGCTTTTCCAAGGTATAAAAGAGGATAGAAATGTCTGGATGGTAAAAATGGATAATATCCATAAAAGTCTTCTCAAATACAATGCAAATTTGTAAAAAATAAATTTATATATAAATATGATAATGCTACTATCACAATTATGACCCATATCATACAATAGAAAACTCAGAGTGTTTACATTATAGTGCCTAATGAGAACTTATATGACATTCAAGGGTAACTTGAGTATCTTGTTTCTCACATTAAATAGTTGATTGAGGTGCCTCATTATGAAGTTCCATATCTATAGCAGCAATTATCTTGATAGCTTTAAGAATTTCATCTAGCAAATACTCTTCTTTAACTCCACCTTATCTTGGGACAGGAACACAGTTCTCATCTGCCACCAGAAATCTTGCTTCAGAACAAGCATCCATGCAAACAAGCTAAAAACCTTATTTATAAAGTAGTTGGTACTCTCATTATCTCAGAGAAGGGGCCCTCAGTCTCTGCTGCTAATGCTAGAGAAACTAGACAGCTGGGGGTTTATGCAACATACCTAGGACAGAGCTGCCTAGCCTTTCTGCTGCTATTAACCCAACTGTAGATCCTGCCCATGTTGAAATGATTCTTCAAAGTGCTGGGAGAATAATCACCTACAGCTAGTGCTCTTCAATTAACCATGTTCCCCACAACAAAACAAAACAACAACAACAACAAAAAAAAACAGTTTAGGCTCATGCTGAAGTTCACTTTGGGTGCAGTCCTATTCCAGGTTCACTGCCTTCTAGACAGAGAGCCACCATTCCTTTTCAGTCCATTAACATTTAATGCATTTACTGATATCACTGGATTTGGCTCTATCATTTCACAGTTTTGGTTTATGTCTGTCCCCCTTGTTTTTGGTTCATTCTCTGTCTCCATCTCTTGGCATTATGTTTTAGTGGTTGATCTAGAGATTAAAATACACATCTTTAACATTTTACAGTCTAATAAGAATTGACATTATACCATCTCATGTAAAATATAGAAACCTGGTATATAAATATAGATATAAGGTTACATTTGTTGTGTATACTGCATCTACATACATTATAAACCCCACAAGACAATGGTATAAAGAGTAATATGCAATTTGAAAGAAATTAAGATAAAAAATAGTCTTTTGTATTCACACACACATTTGCCATTTCTGATACATTTTCTGGATTCTTGAAGATTTGAATCTCTCTAGTTTCATTTACTTGCAGTCTAAAATACTCTTTTTAAAAACCCCAAGATGCCTCAGAGGGTCCAGACTGAGCCCAGAATGGGGATACAAAGTACCATTTATTGTGACTCTGATTATTCACATGTGAGATGTATCTGACAGAGCAAGCTGGACTCATGTGGCTTGTACAATGAAGACATCTCTGTGGACCTGGCAGCACTCACTCTCATGTTCAGGTCAGCTTCAGGCACCAGCTTCACACTTGGCCTCTGCCTCTGGCTGCAGGCCTGGCATCTCTCCTGTCTCTCCTGCATCAACTCCCTCTTGGCCCTCCAGTAATGGTCTCCAGCCCTCCCGGTGGTTGTTCCCTTATAGGTGGGGCACTCACCTATCCATGGGAGGCCAAAGTGGTCAAGTGATCGCCCTTGTCACTGGACTCTGGATCACTCTAGTTGTAGTCACTGGTGGCTAGCTGCATGTCCTTGGGGAACTCCTATAGGGATTGGCTCCTATCATCCCTGGCCCTACTCTTTGGGGCCCTTTGCCTCCCAACACTCTAGTCTGACTCCGAGTGGTTGCAGTCAGGGCTCTCAGCCTGCCCCTCCAGGCCAGCTTCACACCCTGCCCTCCAAGCATCCTACTGGACCAGCACTTACTCTTACCCTTGCACAAAGATGCCCCGCCTTCATCATCTAACCATCTGCAAAGCTGCTCTCCTCTGCTGCCTCCCGGCCCTCCTCCTGGGTCTCCCAGTAGTCTGAGGTTATGAGGGCAGCAGGGATAGGATGCAAGCGCCTTGTGCATAGGCCTCTGGGAGGGAGGATATACCAGTTTGAGTGGGGCAATAAATCCCTCCCCCCGCTTTTTAAAGTTTTTATTATGCTTTTATTTCAACTTCAATCCTGAAGGATATTTTTGCTAAATGTAAAATTTTTGGTTGGCAGTTCTTTGTTGGTTTGCTCATTTGTCTGTTTGACTTTTCCACGTACTTTAAAGATACGAACTGTCTTTTGGTCTTCATGGTTTCTAATGAGAAACGATTGGTTATTCAAAGCACTGTTTCCCTGTATGTAATGCTATTTTTTCTCTTGCTACTTTCAAAATTTTCTCTTTACATTTAGTTTTCAGTAATTTGACTGTGATGTGCATATGTCTGGTTGTCTTCAAGTCCATCCTGTCTGGGTTTTGCTAAACTTCTTTAATCTCTAAATTTATGTCTGTCCCCAGATTGAGTAGTGTTTTGGCCATTATTTCTTCAAATAATTTTCTTTCTCATTCTCTCTCTCCTCTTCTTTTGAAACTCAACTACCAAAATGTTAGATCTCCAGAAATTATCCCATAGGTCCTTGAGACTTTGTTCATTTTTTAAAACATATTTTTTCTCTCTCAGATTGGAGAATATGTATAGATCTATTTTTTAAGTTCACTGACTCTTCTCTATCCCTCATTATTGCTGTACTGCTATTAAGCCCATCCAAGTAATTTTTTATCAAAAATGTTGAATTGTTCAGTTTTGAAATCTGTATGCTTCATTTTTATATTTTCTGTTTCTTTGCTGAGATTTCTTATCCTTTTACTCATCATGAGGAATTTTATCTTCATCTTACCAAGCTTGGTTATTTTGGCTGCTTTGCCAAAATTGAGTATTGCCATCAATTTTGTTATTCTTTAAATATTAAAAATACTTGCAAACTAGGTAAAAAGTAAATGTTCCCTAATTTTTAAAAAATTGAATTCATGGTTAATAGTCGAATTTAGGCATACTTTTCTATTTTAGTGTTGTTTATTAAATAGAATTATTTGGATTTCTTTTTTTGGCTAACTAACTTTATTAGAAAGGTATCTTTAAAGTTAACAAAAATAACTTGTAAGGGAAAGAAAAGGTTAGGACAGGAGCATATTCAACCTTCTGATAGATTGCTCCAATTATTTAGATTATTTAGGATAAGATGACATTGGGTTATGTAGTAAGCACATATAAAATATATTAAAATATAATGTCAATAAGGTTTAAGAGAGTAAAAAAAAAAAATGCCAAAAATACCCGTTGAAGCTCTACCTATATTGTAAACAATAAATTCAAGCTAAATATCTAAATTGATATACCCATTCAAAATAATAATACATATATTTTTAAAAAGTAATGTAAATATGAAGACACATGAATAATTTGTATGAAATATATGAAAACTTTAGAAAAGCATTATATAAAGTTGTATCTACAACATGATTACAAGCATGTAAATTTAAGTCTCCAGATAGATAAGAACTTGAAGAAAAACTGAAATGTTTTTGATTTCTTGGGAACATAGATTGTGGTTAAAACTATATCTTCTTTAGGGCTCTTCAAATATTATAATGTTGATTGTGTAATAAAAACATCTAATTTAACTTACTTTTAATTTTAATTAAAAATAAAACCATAAGTGAAAGAAAATGTATTAAATTCTAGATTCATATTCAAACCTTAGATTTAACTTAGAATTATAGCTACAGAGGAAACTTCTCTTTTGAAAACAATGATACCTGCTTTATTTAAAGGATTCAGTATTGCTGTAGAGACCTGCCAAATGCAACTTGGAGTAATTGAGGAAGCAAAATTATTACCCCTCATTTACCTTCTTATTCATCCATTTGTTCATGGAACAGCTATTCATTATGTTTTTACTTTGTGCCAAGTACTGAGATGGGTATTGGTATGAGTAAAACATATTCTCTCACCTCCCGATCTCATAATACTGAGAGAGACAGACTTATAAAGAGAAACAAACAGAACTCCTCAGTAGAGGTTTGCTTCCTTTATTATTAACATACAGATGGTGTCTCTAGTTTGCCTGGAAAGAAGTGACGGAGAACAGATGCTATTCATAGAAGAATTAACTTTGAAAATGAAAGATTAACCAAATCATGAAGGACAACATAAAGAGTCTAACACAGAAAGGGGAAAAGCAGAAGGTAGTGTACTTCATAGATAGAATTACTATTTGAAATAAACTGAAGGCTGTGGCCAGGATGTACCTTATGAGCATTGGAGCACATGTAATATCTGTAGGGTGACAAGCGGTAAAAACTGGAAAAGTAGGCAGGGAGGTGGCTCATGAAGGGTCCTGTATGTCATTAACATTAAATATTTTAAACTTTTAGGCTGTTTATTGATATACATATTTAAAATTATATTCAAATAAAATCACATTCTATGATAGAAATAGCTTCTTTATAACATCACCAAATGAAACAATTGGGATAATTTCAGTTCGAGTACATTTAAAACAGGCAAATTCTAAAATAGCTCTACACATTAACAAATTTAATATTTAGCTTATAAACTAGTCTAAGTTATGGAGTTTAATATCTTAAATTTAATTATTAAAGTAATGGCAGCATTTTAAAATATTGAAAGTTCCATGACACGTTATCAAACCATTCCAGATAGAAAATAATAATGTGTACTACAAAAGGGAAAATGCTAATCAGGACAATTGCATTTCTGTGAGCCGAATCATTAATAAAACCCTACAAAAGCAAGTTAGATTTGAATACATTGTTTTATTAATAATTGTGCTGATTATCTTAGATTTGTAGCTATTTCTTAATGACAAGAACAATGTGTATGACATCTTTCAATAATAATTATAAAAATGCTACTAATTATTACTAACATTTATTGAATGGTCCCTCTGTGCCAGGCCTAATACTAAGTATATATTCCTTATCTAATCTCACAATACTCATGTAAGATAGATACTATTAATACCTACATTTGAAGAGAAAAAAATCTGAGATTTAGAAAGCCTGAATAATTGCCCAAAGTACTTTAGCCATTAATCGTTAGAACCATGATTCAAACTCAGATCTCTCTGTTTTCAGAGGACAAGATGAGGAAAGACTTTGGATCAGCTCACTTTTCCTTTATCTGTGGTGACCTATTTCAGATTTTCTAAAATAAAGTCTTCTGCTAAATTGGGAAAAAATAAAAAGCTAATACTAGATTCAATTAATACAAAATAATTTCTTTTTCTCTCTTAACAAACCAATTATTACTTTGAAGTGTGAAAATTAATCAGATTTATCACGGTATGCCTAACTTTAGGCTGTTATTAACAGTCATAAAATTATCAGGACACAGTGTTTGACTCGATAACCTGGCGTGAACAAAATTCCACAGGTTGACTTTTATGGTGTATACATTAGTATTTCTACTTATTAGTTCTCAATTGGTTAATATTAATTCCATCAAAGGACAAAAAAGAAACACTTCAAACTACTTTTTGTTTCCTTGGAACAATATAGCCTTTGGTCACATTTCTTTACATGTCAGAGTATCTGTGGTGATGTATTTATATAAAGTTCACATTTCATAAACATGTTTTGGGATTCAAAGCAATTTTAATTACCAGTTAAAGACTTTCTTTAACAGAGAGATGAATTAATTGCCTAGTCTGACTTGCATTTTAGAATTAAAATAGTTCTTTCCTATTAATCAGTATAAGAAAGTTGCGTCCCCAACTTAGCTTACTTTTTTGCAGATACAGATTGAATACTTCTCACAACAAAAAAGTTTAAGCTTCTAAAACCAGAAATACCGTATAGAAGGCCTTAAGAATATGAAGATGATTTATATCTCTGGGGGATTAAAAAACAAAAACAATAATTAAACCTCACCTATCAATCTTATACCAAAGAAACCAGGCTGTAGAAATATATTTTTCTTGCCACAGAGACTAATGAAGACATTTCCTTTGAAGAAATCATATAAAACTATCTATTGACTATTTCTCTACCACAGCAGAATTTAGAATTTTTTAAAAAGTGAATTTTTCTGCTGTCAGTTGCTTATCTTAAAGATTGTCATCCTTAGACTATTGATAACAATAGATTTGAGAAATAATCAGAAATCTGAACCAGAAGAATAAACGTTAAGTTTGGAGATAAAAGTTAGGATTGGAGAATATAAAAGATCGTAACCAATTGTTCTCCTTTCCTCCCCTTCCATCCAGTATCCCCCATATACCACCTCAATCCTAGCCCTGCCAGTACCCTCAACTCTCTTGCCCTGTACCATTCACATATTAACAAGGACCACTGTCTTACTTTGTTTTACAATTCTGGTCGTTGCCATAGAAATTCATATGATTGTTTGGATGTGTATCTCTTTAAATTCATGGCATTAAATCCATGATAGTTCAGTTAACCCTATAATACTTCTTGAAAATCTCTTTTTCCCTTGACTTCATTCGGTAATTTCCAACTGCCATTTTCCTAAGTAGTATCTTCAAACAATTTCTCCAATTCTTTACATATTCAGGATATCCTGGACCGCCTATTTAACTAGCGTTTGAGTATAACCTGTACAATGTCCTATTCTCTTGCCAACAAAACATTTGCAGCATCATATTTTCTCTCATTTTATCACTTCTGCCAAGGCCTGTGAATAGCAATGGTGACATCTCTTTCCAGATTTGAACATCCACACTTATCATTTACTACTCCTAGGAGAGTTGAGGTATCTTCATGCAGAACAAAGCCCTGTGGGAAGGGATAAATGAGTCACCATGCTGCCTACCACTACAAAACAAAACAAACCAGTGGGGGAAAAAAAAAAAAAAAGTGTGTCAAGAAGCCCTAAAAACCTTTCACCCACCTATAACTTTCCTTCTCCCATAACGGCTTAGTGTTCCCAGAAAATGCACATCACCTCCCAAGTTCTTATTGAGGAGCTGCAGTGATGAAAGCCTTAACTCTAGTAGCACAAGTGCTGTCATGGGTAAATAGGCTGAGATCTATAGGGATTTTAATTTTGTTTTTTTGTTTGTTTGTTTTTATTGCATCCTCATTTGAATTCCATTTCAAACCACAGCCTGAAGGCAGGAACAAGTGAGTAGCCCTAAAAACTACAAATTCAGGTAATGGATTCTGAACACCAGAAATAAATTCTGAACACCCTCCAGAGTAAATAGGGACCTGATATGTAGGAAAGGAATGAGATTGGTCCATGGGCAATAAAACATAGAACCACTATCATCTAGTGGAAAAAGCTGGATTAAAGAAAATAAATTGCTACTGAAGAATCTCAAAGTTCTGAGCAGTGAGGCAGAAATTAGAAATAAAGAAATAGGGAGAAAATCATGTGCATAAAGCCAAGGTTAAAAGGTGTTACAATTAAGGTAATAGCCTAGTGATATTACGGTGCTGGATCATAAGCACAGGTGATTTTTATGGGGGCCTATGACTTCACTCTTGCAGGAAAACAGACATTATTGTTTGCCCTATTTGAAAGCAACCAACTGAATTGCTTCCTTTTCTTTTACATTTTGAATCCTTGAAGATGGCCCAGATATGTCAGGCTTTCAATTATGTTAGTGTCCTTTCTGATATGAAGAGAGACTGAGACACGGCCAGAGTTCTAACCCTTAGCTTCCTACTGCCACTGCAAAGTTCATCCATAATGCAAAGGTATTTTGCCCCAAATCAATACAATTTATTACTCCAGGTATTAGGTACCATCCCCTGTGTAGATATTTTTGGCCATGGTAAGTTGGGTTGGACTATTTGAACTACAAAAAAGGTTTTGTCTCTCTGGCCTACGACCTATATTTACTAAATCAAAAAATATTTACTGAGTACTTATAAAGTGCAGATGGTCCCCAACTTATGATGGGTCAACTTGCAATTTTTCGACTTTATAGTGGGGCAAAAGCTGTACACATTCAGGAAAAACCATACTTCAGCACAGTAGTCAATATATTACATAAGGTATTTAATACCTTATTACAAATAGGCTTTGTGTTGCATGATTTTTCTTAACCATAGGCTAATGCATGTGTTTTGAGAATGTTTAAGGTAGTCTAGGCTAAGCTATGATGTTCAGTAGATTAGGTGTATTAAATGCATTTTCAGCTTACAGTATTTCCAACTTACCATGAGTTTACTGGGACATAACCCTCTTGTAAGCCGAGGAGCATCTGTACATGTAAAGCACTTATGAGTACTTATAATGAAGCCAGGCATAATCCCCGACTTCATTAAATTCACAGATGTCTTAGTTCTATGGGCAGCCATAAAAAATACTACAAACTGAGAGGCTTTAACAACAGAAATTTATTCCCTCACAGTTCTGGAGGTTGGAAGTCTGAGACCAGCATGCCAGCATGGCTGATTTTTTTGTGAATGCTCTCTTCCTGACCTGCTGATGGTCACCTTCTACCTGTGTACCACACATGGTGGCGGGGGAGTGAGCAACTTCTGTGGTGTCTCTTCTTATGAGGCCACTCATCTCATCAAGAGAACTTCATCCTCATGAAATCATCTAAGCCTAATTATCTACCAAAGACCTCATTTCTAAATAGCATCACATTGGCGGTTAGGGCTTCCTGAATTTGAGTGGGAGGGAAACAATTTAGTCCATAGCAACAGACAAGCATGGAAGAGACAGTTAATTGTTTAGATGAATGGGATAACTCCTCCCCTTCCTAAAACAGTATGACCAGAATGAAAAGAATATAGTGCAAACTGAAGAGCAATGTAGTGACAGTTTTAGTGATGCCCTGAGGTCTTAGGTGGGAAAAGAAACAACCATATGCTCCTCGAGATAATAATTGAGGGGTGAGGATGGGGACCAGTAGAAGAAATGGTGTTCCTCAAATGTATAATTAGACTATATTGTCTCCAGTGATAATTATCAATAGTTTTCATATGATATGCTTACTGCATAGGTGATATCATATGAAAACATGCCTGGCTACAGTTCTAAATGGTAGCACTCCTGATCTAGAACTGTAGAGCTCAGAAAAATTAAGAGTTCTGTGTTCTCAGGAACCTGTGAGTTGTGGAAGAGGTAAATGTCAATGCTCATCCAGATGAAACTCAAGGTATAAGTTTCTTTTCTAGAAAATAGTAAGAAACCTAAAAATAAAGGCTATTCCCATAGAAGATAATGTTTTTTTTCCTAATAGAGGGATTTTGGTTAACACCAGAGAAGGAAGTATAGTGGAGAAGAAGGGCACTCAGGGAAAGAAACCCAGATGAGAAGTGAAAAGAGTTCAGAGAAGATATTTTTTTGTTATGGCTGAATCTGAAAGTTGTTTCCCTTGAGATTTTGTGTATTTATTTCCCCAGCCTCTACTCCCACTTCTCTGGTAATAGCATGTTGAGATTTCTGAGGAGAAACACCCAGTCCTTTGTTAGATATAGTTCCCCTATTGGAACTATTTACATTCTCTGGCTCCAAGGAATAAGTGGAGGAGATGTATAAACTAGCCAAAGGTCAACTTTTATTCCCCGCACCCTCAAATGTTCTGCTGTAAGCATCCAACCTTCTGGATTATCTACGTGGATGATAAATTCTATTGAGGTAATGGATGTTTGGGTTAAGGGTAGTAAAAGGATGGGTGGATAATTTCCGCCCATGTTTTTCCTTCAGCGTCTTGCAGAGAAACTGGATAAAGGAGCAGACAACTTTTGGTGGATGATGACATGAGAACTCTGTTGATTATTTGCATCATGAGATAAATCCAGGACCCAGGAAGTACCCAAGAAAATCCAGGCAGGAGGGAATTATGTTTAAGTTTTTAAAAATTTTCTGAGTGAGTGAAAATCTCCTTTTAGAAGATAAAGAGAAGGAACTTCTTATAAAACCCAGGTAAAAAGGTAATAATTTAAAAAGTGATTAATACTAATGTGGAAATTGCAGCAAACATGAAATTTCACAGATTCAGAGCTCAATTTGGATTCTACATTGTTTTCGTGTTATTCTAATGCTAGTGCTCTCAACTCAACAGGTGAGTTTTATACTCAGACCATGTCTATGTGTTCCTGGCTCTTTTTATGTGGGATGGGATTTGAAACAAAAGCAAAGAAAAACAGCAGAGGTCAACACTACCGTTTGTTGAGACTATCGCTGTTGGAGTTCTTACTGAATACTTTAGTTATGGATGCATTATGCCAGTCACAGGTTTGCAGAGAAGGAAAGAAATCAAGCCTTTAAAAAAAGGTTTTAGGGTGAGCAGGAACAAGGATTTGCTAGAACAGACCTTCATAACAACTTCTCTTTCTCTCTCTCCCTGCTATTGGAAAAGGAGATGTCTAAGATCAAGTTTCAAAAAAGACAAGGCCAATTCAAACTTGGAATCCTGTGATTAAGAGCTCAGCCTGTTTGGAGGAGGGGGGCATGGTAGTGGAAATAGTTCCAGAAGCAGAGTTGCTGTGTAGATGGTAAATACGCTATAATCAGAATCAAGTGTGCCAAGAGTCCTATGTAGGTGAGAAAGAATGGGAGGTAGACTTATGGCCCCTCTTCCAGCTTCTTTCTCCTACCCTCACTATTGCCCCTACCCTGTCTGGAATGATTAGGACTGAGAGATGCAAAAGGAAAATAGGTTTCAGTTAAGAGTCAGGGCACATTCTGGACTAGGTAGGCGGAGAACTCAGTGAAGCATCTAACCAGTTCATGGGTAACCCAGCCTTTCAGATAGCGTTACTATTATTTCTTTTTAGAAAAATAGTATTTTCTTTTTTTTAATTTCAGAATATTACAGGGGTGCAAATGCTCTGGTCACGTAAATTGCCTTTGCACTGCCCGTATCGAAGCTACAAGTGTGCCCATCCCCCAGACTGTGCACACCTCTTCTCATAGGCAGAGAACATAGAAAATACTTCCAAATAAGGCACAGACTTTCAATAATACTTCCTTGACTATGAGAAAGATCACTGGAAAGAGGAAGAATCAAAATCTTAGGACTCCAGGGTCTTAGGGGCGGGTTCAGGCCAGGCCAAGAACAAAGGCTAAGTCACAGAACCAGTCCTTGCTTCTCTAGTGATGGCCTCAGGCTCTTTCTTTTCAATATTTTATGCTTGTTATTTTACTTTTGTTTTCTTTCATACTATTTTTCCCTTCTTCAGTTGTCTTTTATGTAAAGCACCACTGTTTACAAGAAGAGAAGAGGGAGGAGAGGTAGTCTAATCAGAAATACATATATCCTGAAGACATGCTTTCCTGCTAGCTATTGGATTGTCTCAGTCCTTTTTTTCTGCTCCACCTGGATTTTGTGGCAGTGAATTAATCATTGAAAAAAGAAAATTCTCAGCATTAACAATGTACAGATGTGCTTAAAACTATTTTAAGAGTTTTGGGGTTTCCCAAGAGGATACATGTGAATTTATAAACATTCTGAAATCATGATCTAAATGAATTCACTTGGGGAAGGGTTTACATTTAAAAAAAAAAAAAAGCATCTCAAGTCTAGGTTGTCTATCCCCAAGGTACCTAGAATTTCTGAATAAGTCAGTAGAAATTTCTCATGCATTTTGCAATGCTTCTGTATATTTTTTATCCTTTTGTTGGCAGACATTTCTCAATTCTGTCAATCTTTTGTGGTGAGAGATGGCTTATTTCACAGATAAATTGTTATTATAATTGACAGTGGAGTCCAAAATAATCCAAAGCACAGTAGTAGGACAATCCCAAGGAGAACATGGAGCCAAATAAATCACATTTCGTAGCATTACTCACTTCACCTCGGAAACATTTCTATTCAGGTAAAATAAGTGTAAAATATAGAGGCTTTCATGAGGATGGAAATAATTCATAAGAGGGCAATATAGGAAATAAGACAAGCATGTAGAAGAGAAAAATTGAATGCCTTGGGTTCATAATGTGGTGTCCTCAAGGAAATCAAATTAATTAGAGGGGGGTTCTGAGAATTAAGGCAAACATTCTTCTTTCTCATTGTCTCCTTAATGGTACTTAAAGCAATTGGCTTTGCAAAATCAAAGAGTTTTTAAAAATTTTCCCCCAACTAATTGATTTAGAATATTGTGTTTTAAACAAACTTGCCTTCAGGACTTAGACTCTTCTACAGTACCATGTGTAAACAAGGCAGGGTTTGCAGGATATACATACATACACACACAGACACTAGAGAGAAAGAGAGGGAGAGAATGTTCTGAACTGAGAAACCAGAATCTAGATTTACTTTAATAATGGGAGGATATAGGAAAACAGAAACAGAAATATAGATAAGTCCAAAGGTGGGAATGGAAAGACAGAAAATTGTGGAAATTCATGACTAATAGACTTTTCTCCTATGAAATAGGAGGCACAGGATCTGCTAAAATAAGATATGACAGATGTGAAGCTTAAGGATATAAATGCAAGTTTGCTGAGGATAATTATGCATAGAACCAAACAGAGACATAGAGTAGTATGGATTTGTTAACCTCCATTGTAGCAAATTACATAATTAGCCTCAAATTTTCACACCACTTTCCACTCTTGACTTTGAGTTCAGCAACGTGCCTTGCTTTGGTCAAAGGATATTAGATGTGTTATTATACAAGGAGGTACTTAGAAATCATTTGCATTATTAGACTTCTTCCTTTGTTCCTCTGCCATAGCTGTGAGAGGAATTCTCCAGCTTGCCTACTGATCCAAGAATGAGAGAATTTTTACATCTAACCTAGACCCACAGATATAAAACACTGAGTAGTCACCCCATCTAATGTACAATCTATAAGAATCAATGAATTGATGTTTTAAGTCAAAAAGCTTTGAGGTGGTTTGCTATACAGCATTGCTGGAGCACTATGACCTGATGCATATGTCAAGGATCCAGTCACATTTACAGAACACACAATTGTGGTAGCCATAACACCACAACATATAAGTTATACTATTTTCTACAGTAGTGTTCAAGAGCCCAAGTATAGATGTAGGAGTGGGCATTACTGAACAGAGCAAAAGATTTGCAATGAAATAAAGGTAGAACAATTACAGATAATGTCAGAAACTGAAGTGCAACATGAAAAAAAATCAGGGTGATACAAAGGGAATAAATTCAAGAGAAACCTGATAGATTGGGGGAGTAAGAACAGAAATGTTCAAGAGACTAGAATTCTTCACATGAAGAGGTATAGGGAACAAATAAATAAAAGTATTGCAAGGACAGGATATCAAATTGAGGGAATTGAATATTAGCAAGTAAAAATTATGATATGGAATTATTCTGAATTATGACAAGTTCTAAAGGGTAGTCACAGTCACAAGAATGATGGAGTAGTAAATTTTTGGTGTTGTGAGACAAGGGAGAGTTTAAGTGATTAGATGTGTTAGCACATAGATTTTTGACCTATTCCTGTATAACCGTAGGAGTTAGATATAATGGAATTAGGTAACTAAGGCTCAAAAGGTTTGCTTATTGAAGGATTTGACATGGAGTCAATAAGAGGTCATGCTACCTTTTGTTAGAGTAAAACTTGCTACAATCAGTAAAAATCAAATACCAGGAAGCTTCAGCAACTTGCATGGAAAAAGTTTGACCTAGGCACAACCTAGAGGAACAATGATTGCACTACCATATCATTGTAATAGGATAATTTTTCTTACTATTTTTTAAGTTTTTTTTAAATTTTTATTTCAGGGTATTATGAGGGTACAAACATTTTGGTTACATTTTATGTCTTTGCCTCACCCAAGCATATTTTTTAACTTTTTTTGAGATCTTAATGGACATGCATAAAAATGACATATCATAAATAAATAGTATCTCCACAAATTACACATATCTGTGGAACTAGCATTCAAATTAAGAAGCAGAATATTATGAGTGTCACAGAACCCCTCTCACAGCCCTTTCTTGTCATTAACTCCCCCAAAGAGACCCACTAGCCTGATTTCTAACAGTTTTGTTTATTTTCGACTCGCCCCAAATACTTTAGATGAACAGGATAGCACAATATGTATTTTTTCAGCTCAGGCTTTTCACATTTGACACTACGTTTTTAGAGTTTATTAATATTATTATTTTTAAAATTTATTTTTAACTGAAAAATGATTGTATATATTTATGATGTATGTATGTTTTGATCTATGTATGCATTATAGAAAGATTCAGTCAAGCTAATTAATATATCCATCACCTCACCACCTTATCATATTTTTGTTGTGAGGACATTAAAAATCTATTCTTTTAGCAATTTTAAAATGTACAATACATTATTATTAAACTGCAGTCACCTTATGGTACAATAGATCACTAAAACTTATTCCTCTAGTCTAACTGAACTCTGTATACTTTGATCAATATCTCCCCTCTTCCCATTCCTTTCCCTATCCCTCAGCTTCTGATAATCACCCTTTTACTCTGGGTTTTTATGAGATCAACTTTTTTAGATTCTACAAATAAGTGAGATCATCCATTATTTGTCTTTTCTGTGCCTTATTTATTTCACTTAGTATTCTCCAGTCCCATCCTTGCTGTCACCAGTGACAATTGTTTTTTCTTTTTAAAGGCTGTATCATTTGCCATTGCTCATATATACATTTTCTTTATTCGTCCATTTGTTGATGGGCACCTAGGTTATCCCCTTGACATACCAATTTTAATTTCTTTGGAAATATATACCCAGAAGTATGATTGCTGGATCAAATGGAAACTCTACTTTTAGTTTTTTGAGGAACTGCCATACTATTTTCCAAATCTGTTATACCAATTTACATTCCCACCAACAGTGTACAGATATGTGAAAAAAAAAATGCTGAACATCTCTAACTATCAGGGAAATACAAATTAAAACCACAATGAGATATCACCTCACAACTGTTAATATGGCTATTATCAATGAAATGAATGATAACAACTTCTTGTATAATTACAGGAGTTAGGAATAAGGGAACCAGGAAGTTAAGGCTCATAATTTTTTCTTGTCAAGGGATTTGACAGAAAGTCAACAAAAGGTAGTGGTACCTTTTATTAGAGTGGATGTGGAGAAAAGGGAACTCATTGTGTATTTTAAAGATAATTTGTTCTCAGTTTCATATCATTCCATGGTGTGAACATACCATTACTTATTTATTCATTCTACTGTTGATAAGGTTGAGATAGTATCCAGTTTGAGTCTGCTAAAAACATGCTAGTGCATGTCTTTTGGGAAACACATGTGCACATTTTTATTGGTTACATAATGCCTGGATCATAAGGTAAGAATATATTCAAATTTTATAGATACTGCCAGGCAGTTTCCAAAATGGTTCTACTAATATACACTCCCATCGGGAGCATTTAACAGTCTATTGATCCACATCTTTAATAACACTTGGTATTTTCTCTTTTCTATTTTTGCCATTTTAATGAGTATATAGCATATCATTTTGTGGGGTTGATTTGTATTGTTTTGATTTAATAATGAAGGTATCAGAGAATCTCAGCCAAAGAAAATAAAAATTAGACAGCATATTCCTGAATGAGATAACAAAATAACTTCAGGAAGTTTCAGAGGAAGAGAGAAACTAATTACGGGAAACTTAAAACCCTCAACAATATCAGGATGTAAGTAGGTAGGAAATGCAGGAATTACAAGCGAAGATTTTTGGAGAGCTCTTGGCATATTGTCAAGAGGAGATTATCAACCTACCACTTCAAGCCTCAGGCTAAGGGCTCCAACAGGACGAGTCATAGAGCTTTTTATGGTCTCTCATATTTTGGGAAGTCAGCAAAACCATGTGTGACTATAGCTTGAAAAATCTTAAAAAGCTGTAGACAGGTAGAATATCTTTAATAGCTGGTTTAAGAAAAAAAATGGTAGAATTGTCCTCCCTAATAATGTATCAGTATTGGTTCATTAATTATGACAAATGTAGCATGTTAACTTAAAATATTAATATAGAGGAGAGTGGGTATGGGGTATATGAGAACATTCTGTGCTGCTTACAATACTTCTGCAAAAATAACACTGTTCTAAAATTAAAAGTTTGTGTAAACCAACAAACAAAAACAAAGAAACATCAGTTTTTTTCCATGACAGTAATGACAGTAATATGGGACTTATATAAGAAAGCCATGATGGTATGTTAGGTTTGAACCCTCCAAAAGTGGGAGCATTTCTAGGTATACAGGGAATGAGGAAAGATCCAGTTTCCTCCAGAAGAGAGATGCATCTACCCATCGAGGCGATTGCAGATGAGAGACTCCCAAGTGACTTGGGGTAAATTAGTTTGCCAGGGCTGCCATAACAAAATACCCCTGACTGGGTGGCTTAAACAACAAAAATTTGTTTTCTCATAGTTCTGAAGGCTGAAGTATTGGCAGGTTTGGTTTCCCCTGAGGCCTCTTTCCTAGGCTTGAAGATGGCCACCTTCTCATTTATCCTCACATGTCCTTTCTTCTGTGTGTGCACATCCCTGGTGTTTTTTTGTGTATCCAAATTTCCTCTGTTTATAATGACACTAGTCATATTGAAATAGGCCCACGTTAATGGCCTTGTTTTAACTTAAGTACTTTTTTAAAGGCCCTTTAAAGACTCTTTTAAAGGCTAAATCCTTGTCACTTCTTGACCATCCAACTCCTTCATAAATGCCTCACAATATATGTTTAGCTACATGATGCAAAAGCACTAAGTAGAAAATGAAAGAAGAAGCCAATCTAAATCACATTCTCAAAAATAGTAGTCTTCCCCCTTCTCCAGAAGTCTCCAGCAGGCAATGGAGGAATAGTGAAGAAGGAAAATTATAACCCTTAAGAAAGAATCAAGTTTTGGTCATTACATGGATATGAACAGTACACTTAGGACTTCAAAGTTGTTTTGTAATTCGAAGTGGCCAGGGAATCACTTTTTTCTGGGAGTCATGGGACCTTGTTGAGTTTTTAATCTAGGTTTCATGGGAAAACAACACCCACAGAATAGATTTTTAAATGATAATATGCATGCACCTAACAACAGAGCATCAAACTACATGAAGCAAAACTGATAGAACTTCAAGGAAAAACAGAGGAAGGCACTATTAAAGGTGGAAACTTTAACACCTCTATATCAAAAATGGACAGATCCAGAAAAAATCAATAAGAATATGTTGAATTCAACAACACCATCAACGAATGGATATGACTGAAGTAATTTATAGACTACTTCATCCAACAACAGCAGAATACACACTCTTCTCAAGATCATATGGAACATTCAACCACTTTATAGGCATTAACATACACCCTAACAAATTTAAAAGAATAGAAATCATACAATGTCTGCTTTCATATCAAAATAGAAATAAACTAGAAATTAGTAACAGAAAGATAAATGGAAAATCTCAAAATGCTTGGAAACTAAACAACAAACTTTCAAGTAACACATGGGTCAAAGAGTACATATCAAGATAAATTATAAAAATATTTTGAACAAGGTGAAAATGAAAATAAAACATCAAAATTTGTAGGATGTAGCAAAAACAGTTTACTGGGATATTTATAGCATTGAATGCATGTATTAGAAAAAGAAGAAAGATCTAAAATCAACAATCTAAGTTTCCACCTTAGGAAACTAAAAGGAGAACTATATATTAAATATAAAATAAGCATAAGAAAATAACTAATAAAAATAGATAAAAACCAATGAAATCAAAAACAGAAAATAAATAGAGAAAATCAATGAGTTAAAAATCTATTTTTTGGAAGAGATTAAAAAAATCAGTAAGCTTCTAGTCAGGCTAAGAAAAAATGAAAGAGGACACAAATTACTAATATCAAAAATGAAAACAAGAACATCACTACAGATCCCACGGACGTTTAAAGGATAGTAAGGTAATATTATGAACAATTCTATGACCACAAATTTGACAACCTAGATGAATGAAATGTACCAATTCCTTGAACAACTTAATCTGACAAGATTTATACAAGAAGAAATAGATAATTTGAATAGACCTATATCAAATGACTTGTTTCAATAATTAATAACCTTCCAAAACAAAAAACACTAGGTCCAGATGGATACAGTAGTAACTTCTAACAAACATCAAATAAATAAATTATATCAATTCTCTACAATCACTTTTAGAACACAGCACAAAGAGAATACTTTCTGACTCATTCTATAAGGTCAGTTTTACCCTAATACCAAAACCAGACAAAGACATTACAAGAAAACTATAGATTAATATCTCTTATGAACATAGATGCAAATATCCTCAACAAAAATATTAGCAAATTGAATCCAACAATATATAAAAATAATTATACACCACAACTAAGTGGGATTTATTTTAAGTGTGCCTGTCTGGTCCAACATTCCAAAACCAATTAACAAATCCATCCCCTCACATACTTTTTTTAATGGTGAAAACATTTAAAATCTACTATTAAATATTAAATATTTTAATTTAATCATTTGACATTGAAAACATATATCAAAATATCACATTGTACCCCATAAATATATGCAACTATTAGTCACCAATTAAAAGTAACATTTTTAAAAATTAAATTTAAAAATCAGTAAATATTTGTTGGATAAAGAAAAAATTAAGGTAATCTACCATATTAACAAGCCAAAATAGAAAATTTACATGATCATACTAATAGATGCAGAAAAAACATATGACAGAATCCAAAACCAATTCATGATAAAAACTCTCAGTAAACTAGAGCTTGAGAACTTCTTCAACTTGACAAAGAGTATCTATAACAAACTTACGTGGGTTACACTGGGAGTGTGGAGAAGGGACTTTTGCCATCCTTGCACAGGCAGTAGAGTGGTCTGGATAGCAGTTTGGAACTGAGCTCAGGACTCAAGGAGCAAAAGTAGTTATGAGGCCACTGTAGTATTTGCTTCCCATTCAGGATGGGATATGGGAATGGAGTCAGATATGGATACTGATTATTTCTGTGGGGGTTTCAGGGATCCACATAGGTTTGTACGAGAAGATTTAGTAGAAGAGATATAAATATGAGTCATAGACTTGTAGTCTAAAAGGTTCCACTTGAAGAGATAATCTCATACAAAGATTTTCTGAACTGAAAAGGCTGCCAACTCAGAAAAGTTGGTAGAATGATAACATGATTTTACATATTTAGAAGTAGATTTTTTAACTTCTTTTTAAGATCTATTTGAGTCGATCATAGATTATCCAAGTTTGAAGGAAAGTTAAAAGTGATTTAGTCCAAATGACTCTATTTAAAATGAATAAACAAAGGCAGGAGAAGTCACATGATTGAACCAAAGTCACAGATCTATTTATGCTCTTTCAAATGTTTCCTTTTAGTGACTGAGATGTTTCTGTTATGAAATCTGGTTATAATTTATCAAATAATTTATTTTATGGTTGTCAAGGCATAATATAAACTAGCCTGTTAATTAATGTAATATACAGTGTGATTAAATAAAATACAAAGATGACAATAAAGTATCAGACATAACTTTTGGTCTAAGACTACATCTCTTATATCTACCCCTTCTCTTCAATATGTATTCCCATATCTTTCTTATAGTTCTCTCTAATAAATAACTGGACCCTCCTTTACCACTTTTAAGATTTTCAGCTTGCGAGCTTTACGCATTGTTTTGGTTATTCATGGATTTTTCATGCTACTGATGCTAAATAAAAAACGTCTCATATTATGTATATACTGATTACCATGTGTTTTATCTTTGAGCTTCATGTTTTGAAGGCCTTTCTCAGAGTTTTGCTTGATAATTTAACTGTAATGGAACATAAGCACAAGTGGTATAATGTCTGGGAACAGGGCAGACTGACAGAGTAATGAGTAAGCCATTTACTTTCCAAAAATAAGGGTGCCACTTTGGGAAATAATTATGCAAGCTCTGAGTCTTTGGAATGCACACCCCACAAATATACTACACATCAAATACATATACACCATTTTTTCCACACACTTTAAAATAAATGCAAGTGCAGTCTAAAGCTAGCTGTACAAAGTAGCATTACCTTTAGAATAGATTAATTGGAATATAATATTCAGAAAAAATATGGTATAGCAAACCCACTGGAATTTGCACAAATTAGATCACATCTACTGTGACTGCTTCTCTTAGTAAAAATTATGGAAAACTTACTAGGATAATTAAAAGAAGTATGATCACTTCTTTTCATCTTAAAACAAAACAAAACAACTCTTTAGAGGATTTAGTAGCTCTTTACACAAATTTGACAAAACATCAAAGAAAATGGAGATTAAACTTACCTATCAGGGTACAATATCTAGAAGCAGAACTAATGGGTACAAGTTACAAGTTACAGTCAATTCAACACTGAATTTTCTTACACATTGTTTAATCATAGAGTGAGGTTTTATGTAAGATGATGATCTCTTTGTGACTGAAAGTGTACAGTGGGGATTGATTTTTTGCTGCAACTGTTTTCATTAAAAGGATTTCTATGATAGGAGAAGGATGATTTGTAGGCAGATCCCTTATAACTCCAGAGTAGTCAGTTTAATATAAGGTAATACTGTATACAATTTTTATGTGCACAGACTAGTATATTTAAATTTGCTTTTAAACCCCATTGTATTTCATTAATAAACTAAATGATTTATATCTTCAGGCATGTTGAAAGTTCTGGATATCATGTTTAATAAGAGTGGCCTATATCTTTACAAATTTTGTTAACTGACCAAAGAGTAGAAATTAGCTGGTATTTAATTTTTTAATGTTTTTATTGTGGTAATGCACACACAAAATAAAATTTACCATCTTAATCATTTCTAAGTGTACAATTTAGTGTTCTACATATAAAACCTTTGTGCATACTTTGGAACAAGCTTTATGCATTTCAATATTGAGTAAGAGATCTAGGACAGATCCAAATTTATATGAGATCTCAAAAAAACAAGCTTTTATTTATATATGGAATATATTTTATATTAGAACATATGAAAATTCTACATGTTAAATAAAGTTTTAAAGCAGCTTCAAGAGTTGCTCCAAAATATAAGAAACACACAGAGAAACTGAAAATTTTAAAGTAAATATAGTAACATTGGCACTATCTTCAGAAGAATTACAAACTAACAAGAAAGTGTACTTACAAATGAATATAGGTAAGTGCAAAAGAAGAAGGCACAGAAATATAAATGCTCTAACTCACTTCATTTCAAAGCACATGCTAAAATGTAATTATTTTTTATTTTACCATATTTATCAAAAGAACATATATGCTAATACATATTGTTTATCACCAGAAAACAAATTGCTTAATCATTAAACCTACTGGTAGTAACACAGCAGTTAACTTACATTAAGTGCTTATTATATGACAGGAACATTACTTTATACATATTTTCACATCAGACTATCATAACAATTCTAGGAAAGGTAATATTAACCCCTTTGTTCAAATGAGAAAAACCCATGACTACAGATGTTATAAATTAACTCATCCAGATGCAAAAAATTAGCAGCTGAATTCAAATCAAATCAAATGTGTTAACTATAGGTCAAACTGATAAACACTGAATATGCTATTTCCTATATTCCAGTTAGGGACATGCATTTTGGTTTTCCTAGGACAGTCCACTTTATACCTGTTGTCCCTCTGTCATTATAAATAGAGCCACCCTTAGCTTTCAAAATGTTTTGGTTTAGATGATACATTATATGGCCATCCTATTTATACTCCACATTGCTAAAACAGAACTACTTCTACCTCAAAGTCCAAAATAGTGTAGAAGTGTGTGTGCACACCTGCAGGTGTGTATTGTGTCTGTGAGCGTGTGGTCTGCTAACCACAGTAAGGGACCATAACATGGCAATTCATTTATAAATCTGATGCTGTATTCCTCATTTTCAGGAAATCTAGTTAATAAAACATGAAGTAGAAAGTATATAATTACGTGGTCAATCTGGAGTTTAAGTATAATCAACTTGAATAATTGCAATGAAAATTTAGTCACTTGTCTATAAAAGAGACCCCTAATGGAATTTACAAATACTCTCACAAAAGGTAGATTAACATTCATACACCAATCAAGTGTATTTCATATACATATGTCTTTTTTTATTTAAGCATATTATGGGGTACAAACATTTTGGTTACGTGTAACACCTTTGCCTCACCCAAGCCAGGGCTAGAAGCATGCCCTCCCCCCGCACAGTGCGTTTCGTCTCCATTAGTTGTGAGTTTACCCACCCCCACTCCCCCACCTGACTGGTACCCAATGAATTTGTATTTTTATATCAGCTTTTCACATATTCCTTGTATAACACATAATGACAGAAACTAACATTTATTGAGCATTTAAGTGCAGGGCACTCTTCTAAACACATTTCATTTATTATAGCCTATAATCCTTATAATGACCCTATAGTTGTCTGGTACTGTTAGAGTCATTATCTCAGATGATGAGGAAACTGTATCATTCTCCAAGATTATACCACTATTAAGAAGTAGGGCCAGAAATCAAATCTGAGCAATTTTTCCACACTAAACTGCCTTCATGATCACACATGCAAAACTGACATTCATACACATAACTTCTAGTTTTAAAACTAATACTAACTTCTAATGTCCTCATAATATTCTAGAGAAAAATAATTTTTCTGATCTTTCTCTCTGGCTTGCTGCCTGTTCCACATCATCCTCTGGTCTGTATAGTGTGTTAATACTCCTCGGTATAATCACTATCCATTCAGGACTGCTACACTAATCGAAGAGGATTTTGAGTTTAGATAGTTTGTTTTTCTGTGCAATTTACTTAAAATTTATGTAAATTTCATCATCAATATTTATTTGGCCTTGTCTTCTGATTTGCTAATATTTTAGAGTCATGCATCCATGCAAATATTAGATTTTAGGCAGTTCGGGACATTTAAACATGTGTGTTCTGTAAATATTCTTTATGCATCTAATTGGGAAAAGATGTGTCTCTTTTCTATGTGAGAAGACTATAGAGGGGCCATGGGTTATAGACTTCCTTGCTAGAATGCTGTCATATTTTGAGAACCATCCTTAAAAATAATAATATTTTGCTCCATTACCCAGAAATAAATTATTTACCATGACTTAACTGCGACATGCTATTAAGCATTTCTCATGGTTACTATTAGCCTGGGCTTTTATAATTTACACACAGTTTTAGATACTGTGTGTATGTGCGCACACGTGTGTGCGTGCACAAGCATGCGTGTGTGTTAAAAGCAGTTATGATATCTATTTAATTATTTATAATAATGAGAATCCTTTTTGGACATTAAATATTTCCTGAAATCATATGATTGCTTAGGTCTTGGTTTTATGTGTGAAGAGAAGAAATTGGAAATAAGTAAAATTCTGCCAATTTTCTAACCAAGTAACTAAATGGACATATTTTCCAGTTCAAGCATTTAAGATAATAGAATTTTATTCTGTACTTAATAAAAATGCTATTTGTGTTAACTTCCATTAAATTTAAAAATATCTATATAATGTTAATGATTGTCTAGCTAAGATTTCATGGAGCATTAAGAATCCCAGATTTATAACTTAACTGTTGTCTCAGTCCCCCACAAACTTGCCTTTTTTTCCCAAATGGGTTTTCCATGGTTAATTATGACTATGCAATTATACCAGACAGACCTACAAAGGAATAAAGCATTTATCCAAAGCATATAAGGCCTTTAACAGCCAGAGGTTATTGCAGCCATATATTTGAAGCCATGTCTGATTTCCTACTAATTTGCATTACTAAATCACTGACATAAAAAGTGAACGTTAAAATTTTGTTTCTCTTCCCAAATTTTTCAGTAACACTTAAGTACCAGTAAATCAAATAAAATCAGAGAAAATTCATTTGGATTATGTATGGTACCTGATATAAAATGTATCTAAAGTTTGTCAAGGAGGAGAGTTCTTTCTTGACATAAAAATAGAAATAATAATTACTATTTTTCACTGACTATCATTTATATCACATCCATTCAAAATATATTCTAATTTTGAAACTTATTTTATTTTATTTTTTTTAAGAGGCAAGGGTCTTGCTATGTTGCCCAGGGTGGCCTAGAACTCTAGGACTCAAGCAGTCCTCCAGCCTCAGCCACCCAAGTAGCTGGGAATACAGGTGCATGCTGGCTGAATCTTATTTTAAAACAAATAATTAAAACATTATCCAACATGGCAAAAGAATCCCAGACTCATCCTATCCTCTTGCTATTAGATACAAATAAGAAAAATTATCCTTAATAAAGGGATACTGACTTTTGGTTTTAGCTTCAACGTGGAAAGAGTTTAGAAATTGTCACCCCCATTCTTAAAGCCAAAAAAAATCTGGACAAAGTGAAAATCTATGACTTTTCTTGGACATATGAGAGAACTGAGGTTGCGCAGTAAATTATCACCCTGAAAACTGGAGAGACAGATACATCTAGAGAAACACCAGGAGATTTGAATACCTGAGGGCAGAAGCCTCTGGAAGTGTAAGTTGGTAGGAACACTTATGCAATAATTGTGAGGAAAGGCTAGATGCTGTGTGTAGACTGGCAGGGGAAGGAGAAGAATAATCATTGTGAAATACACTCAGCAGCTTCTCTATGTCAAACGCCTATACTTTAGGGAAAAAGACTTTGGTAGACCTTTGTCCCAGTTGGGGAAAGAAAATTTCTCCCACTCCAGCCATCTCCAGGTTTCCTGTATTACTTAAGGGAAAAAATGGTTAACAGAGGTCAGGAATTTAAGAAAATAGATTGAAATAGATTAAAAATAGATTCCCTGAAATCAGAGAATGGAGAAGGGTTCAGGGAGAAACACATGTGAAACCCACTGACTTGAGAAATAAGCTCTGTAAAAGACATATTTAATCAGAAGATTGCAAAATGCTTCCTCTTCACCTCACCTAACCGCCAAGCCAAAAGGGATCCAGGTATAACAACAGTGAATTATAGCTAATAAAGTTGGAAGACAGACTTTGAGGAGGAGCACTTATGGAAGCCCCAAATCATGAGGAGACAACAAATATGACAGATGATTTTAAAGCCTTTGAAGCCTCTAGTCACAGTAAAAATTTAAAATAGTCCATTTCCTAATCAAAATAACATAAGTCCTCATGCTAAAAGCCTCCTTACTTCAGTTCATATTACTAAATACATATCCAGCTTCCCACAAAAATATTATAAAGCATGCCAAAGACAAGAAAAAAAAGCATAGTCTGAAGAGACAAAACAATCATCAGAAGCTTACTTGATGTGATACAGATGTCAGACAGGGAATACTACATAACTATGATTACTGTGCTAAGAGCTCTAATGAAAAAAGCACATGTAAGAACAACTGGCTGATACATGCAGAGTATCTCTAAAAAGAATAAGAAGAAATGCTAGAAATAGCAAAAATACACTAACAAAAATAAAGAATGCCTTCTATAAGTTAATCAATAGACTTAAAATGGCTAAGGAAATCATCAGTGATCTTGAAGATAGGGCAATAGAGAATCCTCAATCTGTAATACAAAGAAAAAAAGAATAAAAGTAAAGTTAACTATGAAGAATGGTGGGACAATATCAAAATCTGTAGCATATATGTGCACTTGGAATACCAGAAGGAGAAGGAAAAAAAAGAACAGAGAAGAGGAAATATTAGACTTAATAATGGCAAAACATTTTTGAAAATTAATCATGGCCACCAAGCCACATGTTCAGGAAGCTCGGAGAAAAGCAAGCAGAATAAACAGCAATAAATCTATATATATAATCTATATACAATATATCTATTGTATAGATACATACAATAGATATCCATATATATAAAATATAGAGAGACATTTTTTTTTGGCTGTCGTGAATGGTACTGCAGTAGTACTGCAATGAACACAGGAGTGAGTCCAGATAGTTTTACAAAGTGGTGATTTCATTTCTTTTGGGCATATACACAGAAGACGGATTTCTGGGTCAGGAATTCTATTTTTAATTTCAATAGCATCCTCCATATTGTTTTCCATAATGTCTGCACCAGTTGATTTTGAAGGAAGCTGAATGAGAAACTTTGATCTACATAAGAAAAGTAAATGTGTTAGAGAAGGAATAGTAGTAAAATAATTTATTTGTTATATTTTTCTTTTTTATATTCACAAATATACATATTTATGGTGTACAACATGATGTTTTGAAATATATATACATTGTGAAATGGCTAAAGCAAGCTAATTAACAGATGCATCACCTTACATAGTTGTCATTTTTGAACTTATTCCCCCTATATAAGTGAAATTTTGTAACCTTTGACCAACATCTCCCCAACCCCTCCCTTATGGCTACTCCAGACCCTTCTACTCTCTACTTCTACCATTTTATTCTCTACTTCTATCAGATCAACTTTTTCAGATTCCACATATGAGTGAGATCATGTGGTGTTTGTTTAATTAATCTAAAAATTAAGTGTTTCTGAAAAAAAATAATAGGAAAAATGTATTAGGTGATTATAGCATATGGGTACTTGAAATGAATGATAAATATTTTAAAAAGAGAGGGAATGGATTAGGGACATTTAGGTATAAACCTAACGAAGTATGTATATGTGGAAGACTATAAAACACTCATGAAAGACATCAAAGAGTACTTAAATCGATGGATATAGATTCCATGTTTCTGGATTGAAACATAATATTGTTAAGATATTAATTCTTTACAAGTTGATCTATAGATTCAATGCACCAAATCAAACTCTTAGCAAGCAATTTTTTAGATATTAACAAACTGATTCAAAAATTTATATGGAAAGACAAAAGAATTAGAATAGTCAACACAAACTGAAGAAGACTATACTTTGAAGACTCACATTACTTAATTTTAGGACTTAGTATAAATCTACATTTATAATTATAATAACTATGGTATCAATGAGATAACAGACACATAGAATGTTGGGACAGAATAGAGATCCCAGAAACGGACCTAAACAAATACAGCAAACTGATATTTACCAAAGCCACTAAGATAATGCAATTGACAAGGAAAAGTATTCTCAATAGTTGATGTTAAGACAATTGGACCTCCATATGCAAAAAACAAACAACACACAAACTTCTGCTCTGTTAAAAGAATTTAAAAAAAGCAAATCACAGATTGGGAAAAATATTTTCAAAACATATATCTGATAAAGGATGCATACAGATATACAAGTAAGTCATAAAACTCAACAATAAGAAAAACAAGGAACCTACTAAAAAATGAGCAAAAATTTTGAACAAATATTTCACCAAAAATATACAAATGGAAAATAAATCTTAAAACACACTCTACTTCATTTGTCATTGGAAGAATGCAAATTTTAAAAATGAGATCCTACTGTACACATATTATAATGCATAAAAATCTAGAAACTAACAATGCAAATTGCTGGTGAAGATGCGGAGCAATAGGAAATCTCATTCATTAGTGGTGAAAATGCCAAATGGGATAGCCACTTTGAAATACAGTTTGGCAACTTCTCATAAAGCTAAATAAAGCCTTACCATATGATGCAGAAATAACATTCCTAAGTACTTCCCACTCATTTGAGACCTTATGTCCACACTAACATGTGCATGAAAAGATTTGTAGCAGTTCTATTCATAATCACTAAAATCTGGAAGCAATCAAAATGTTCTTCAGTAAGTGAATAAATAAGCAAACTGAAGAATATCCACAGAATGAAACACCATTCAGTGATAAAAAGGAATGAACTATCAAGCCATGCAAAAACATGGTTGAACCTTAAGCATATTTTGCTAGGATAAAGAAGTCAAAACAATGCTACATATGGTATCTTTCCATTTATATGAAATTTTGTAAAGGCAAAATCACAAAGATAATAAACACATCAATGCTACTAGGGATTTGGGAAGGCAGTAGAAGGGTCAACTAAATAATTCACAGGTTTTCCAAAATTTATTTCAGCATATTATGGGTGTACAAATATTTAGGTTACATATATTGCCTTTGCCCCACCCAAGTAAGAGCTTCAAGCATGCCCATCCCCCAGACAGTGCACACCATACCCATTACGTGTGTGTACACCCATCCCCTCCTCCCCACTCCCATCCACCCGACACCTGATGAATGTTACTACTATGTTTAGTCCATACTGTTTTATTCTATAATGCTAGATATATCCTATTATGCATTTGTAAAAACCCATAGAATTCACCATACAAAGAGTGAACCTTAATGTATGCAAATTAAACAAAAATAATTTGGAAAGTCCAGGAATTTCAGGATGGAATGGGACCCGTGACAAAGTCATTTAACTGTATTACAAATGTATGAAACAACATCATTAAAGAATGAAGTATGGGGGAAATACAGTGACTTAAGTAACTTTGAGAATGAGCGGGAACTATATGACTAAAGGCAAAAGGAATTGCACATAAAAAACATTGAATTCTAGCTGATAAAGTTGTTTTCCACAAGAGTAGAGGTAAACAATTCTGAAACCACAATACATGTATAGTGATATAGAATAATTAATTAAATGATAAGCAGTGGAAACCAGGTTTCTAACTATTAAAGTTGGAGGTTACAGATAAGTAAGAGGAGAAGGTTAGAATGATCTTATTTTCTAATACCATTCTGTAATCAAAGAAACCAGGGATCCTTGGAGAAATGGCTGATTCTAGAACTGAGGAAGGAAATGTACAACGTGATCCTGGAGGATGTTGTAGTGTCAGAAGTTAAGGAAGTGCTCTAAAACAAAACAAATTGAAACAAAGCAATGCTGGGGGTATATGAATGAGATATAAGGGACAACTAAAAGAGCTCCCAGTGGTCAAGTCTGGAACAATTTGAGCAACAAATAAATATAATATTGATTTATAATTCAAAGTATAAAGTAAATGTCCATCAGCCTATACTAATATAAACATATTATTAAATAAATAAATAAATAATCAGAAGAGGTAGACAAATATCCTATGCAGACAAAAAAAAAAAATGCCAAATGATTTATTTAGATTCTTTGTCTTCAAAAAAGTGGAGCCTAACTCTCCACTCCTTATGTGTGTGCTGCACATAGTGAAATATCTCCAAAGAGTATGGAAAGGGGGAAAAAACAGTTACTATTACAGTGGAAAAATATGACAAATTCTGCCACAGCGAAGTGATCAAGGTTAATATCAACAGTGATAATTTATGTTGACAGTATGCACCCTAGATGTGATGTATTGAGAATGGCACTTTACCTCTGCGGTCTTCCTCATAAAAAACAATAATTCCAGTCTAATCATGAGACAAATATCAGATAAATCCCAACTGAGGGACATTCTTCTACAAAATACCTGAGCAATATTCTTCAAAACTGTCAAAGTCATCAAAAACAAGGGAGTCTGAGAAACTGTCAGAGTCAATAGGAGGCTAAAGAAACATGATTACTCAATGTATTATCACGAAACAGAACATGGGCATAATTAAAAAGTGAGAAAATCTGAAAACAGTATGGACTTTAGTTCATAAGAATGTATCAGCATTGCTTCATTTATTGTGATGGACCATCTTAATGTAAGATTTCAGTAACAAGTGAAATGGTGAGAGATATAGGGAAACTCTCTATACTAACTTCTCCATTGTTCCCTAAATCTAAATCTATTCTAAAATAAAAAATTCATTGTAATTAAAAAAAACATGCCCAATGTGATTCTGAAGAAGGTGGATCAAGCAACAAGCATTTAAAAAATCACATATAAATTAGTAGAGAAATTATTTTAGACAATCAGAACTATTACCTGAATTATTGTCTGATGTATATGGAATAGACCTTATTATTTAATCCTATATCCCTTTTCATATAGGTTTATGAGGAAGCCAATCCCATGAGAGATGAATGGGTTCAGTCGAGGTGATACTTCTATATTATTTCTGGAATTTGCACAGAAATCGAATTTTTGAAGATGAGATAGTCACTCTTCCCTTTTTCTGAAACCTGCTAGTCTAAGAATTGTGAAAATTTGGACATGAGGTTTTTATTTTTCTTTTAAAAATGCTCTTATTGAAATAAATGCTTTAATAACTTTATTAAACCTAAAATAATAATAAATTATTACTGATTCTTAAAAACTGAATACCATTTCTATTCTTTTGTTAACATCTATTTTTACATGTGACAAATTGTATATTTGCATAAGGAAGCTTAATTGGAGTAAATAATCCTTTCTTACACGTTTGGGACTGTTAAAGTTTTGGAATAACACTTATTCACTGTTATTCACATTTTTTAGTATCAATAAATAAAGGAAGCATTTGTATAAAAATTTTAAAACCAACAAATATCAACAGGAGTCATACAGCTTTATGGGGCTTCTAAAATATTCTGGAGTACTAGAATTTTATTAAATTTCTCCAAAGCACATTTACAGTCCAGGAATACTTTGAATCTAGCAGAAGGTAAGGGCAAAGAGAAAGTGTATTATCCTTTTCCTTTTCCTCAGCTAAAGCCTAAAATCTTCATAACTGCTGCTTCATTTGGTTGAATGATTTAACAGTGCAGATACACTTTCCTAGATACATAATTGGGATCGTCACAGGGAAAAGATAATAATCTTTTGTTAAACAGTTCATTACTGTGATACTTGCATACGTATGAGCACAGGGTGGCATTTTATTTTTTTAACCATGAAGTGACTGTATTCTTCCCAGTCTAAGATAAACAGATGACACTGAGCGCTGGAGGAATTTTTCAAGAGACTTAAAGCAGTTGCTCTGCTTTTCTATGTTGTCTTAGTATTTGCACATATCACCAAAAGACTCCAATTAGAGCAGTTTCCTTCCATTTAATACGGAGTTCTCCCACTTGGCAGAGTTGTGCATGAAGTCATCTGTGAAATGATTGATCTTCTCTTATCATAGTTACTTCTTATACATTGTTACCTTCACCTCACACACTAAGTATTCAGTAATATAATAAATTGTAGTCAGAAACAAATTTGGCTTCCTTCCTACTCACAGTATGGGACACTTGAGATTAAATACAGAAAAGAACCACATGGAGTTGCAGGTTCTTTGAGTTTCCATGTTATTTCTGTGGTGAGAAGTGGACACATAATGAAGTATAATTTATCTTTCATATAAGACAAATGCATATATATATCAATCTAATATTAACCCATAATTACATTCTACATATTGTAGATAAAATGATTGCCACATGAAAAAAGAACAAGAGAGAATGTATTTTAGAGGGGTGTTAAGTTTTATAATGTTACTTAAAGCAGAGCCAAAAAGAACAGGATGTGTAAATATCATCCACAGATCATGAAAATGGCTTTTTTATGCAAATAGTTCTGGGTGATGTCATGGACTGCAGTGGTATTTCACCTGCATTCAGTTACTTAACCCTGTCACTGTTCCTGCAATTTCTAGATGAAGAAAGCCACTGAATATTCCAAGCAGGTCTGCTCACTGATATGATATTAATAAGTGGTGGCACCACATCAAGTCTGGAGGAGGACCGGCTACAAGGAAGTTATTTATGTAACTTATTATTCTGGGCTGCGAACCAAGAAGCAATGGCTCTTTAACAGCCAGAGCCAAGAATTAGCAGAACAAGGAATGTCTTATTCCTGACAAATCAATATACTGAGGTGTTTCACTTCATTCCACTGGAGTAATTAAAACATTTGTATCCAAGGGGATCCATAGGACATGATGCATAACAAATTTTAGCCACCACCCACAAACATCTCTAAACAGCATTATAGCTAAACATTTCCAAAAATTACAGCCAAAAGGGACAAGTAGAACATAAAGCAGCGTTTTTCATTAATTCATGCAGAGGAACTCTATAGTGATAGCATATGTTTTGGTGGTATATTTTCTAATTGATGCGAAGGAATCCATAAAGTGTCCATGGGAGCAAGATACCTAAGGTTTATCATATGCTCACAGAGAATTGTTTTAGATGTTATGGATTATGAGACCCACAATTTTGTCTAATAGGATAAATAAGTCTTTCATTGCTGTTTAACTGTGTTATAATTATTAAAAGTGATACCGTACATAACTTAAAAATAAAATATTGCAGGAGATATTTTTATTGAAAGATGTTTTGTGCCACCCTCCAATTCCTCCCTTTAGATGACAAAATCATATTTAATGGTTTATGTTTCACATTTTCCAGTTATTATTCTGATCTCTAAATCATATGTGTATATAGTTCTTTAGTAAGTTTCTGATTTTGTGAACGTTTTATTGGATTCCTACTGGGGTAAAAAAGAATTTAGCGTAATTATACTCTCCCTTTCTTACCCTCCTTTTCTCTCATAAACCATATATGCCCAGATATGCGGGATTGTTCCCTAAAATCTTACTTCAGAAATGTCACCTTATATATGACCCCTACAAATGTTGTCTTATTATAGGCCATTTTTCCCATTAAGTTGTTTCAAACAAAGTAAAATATTTTGAGGAAATTACAATATGACCTCAGTTGTCTGAGATGCATAAAGTAGTCTGGTGGTAGTAGTAAAAACAAGGGCCAAAGAGAGATAGCAAAGATTTTAGTCACTATTCCTGTATATGAAGTCAAAGTAAGTGTCAGATGTCTTTATAAATGTCTTTTAAAACTAATTTTTAAAAGCAATAGAAACATTTTCATATTTTTATTATGAAGAAAATCCTCCTTTATAATGACAGATTTAAAAAAATCATTGTATTTATATTGATGCTAGAACTTGGTATCCAGTGTTGATAAATGGTACTTGGAACTTGGGCTAACTTTTCCAGTAACAGAATTATATTTGAATTTAAAAGTTGCTACATTTCAAATAGCATAGATGGAACTGAGGATGATGGACTTTGAATACCTGTACTAGATGCTCTGAAAAGTGGTTCTAAAGATGACAAAGACAACAATGCAGAATATGTAAGAAAAGGGTTTAAAAAAAATTCTTTCATAACATTTGACAGTGAACAAAGTAAATCTGTACTTGTTTTTACACAAATAATTTTCAATATGCAACTAAATTAAAAAATTAAACATTATAAGGATAGAATTTGACATATTCACCTAAATTTTTACATTTATTTGTGGTAAATTGGGCCCAGAATTTTTTAAAGAATTTCTCATTCACAAAAATGGAAGATTACCTTGTACTTCAGTTCTCTGTGTGTATATGTATATATAAACACACATACACATACACACATAAATTATTACTCCCTTTGTTACCTGTGTAATTTATTTATATATTTATAACATAGTCAGTAGATATACATTTAATTTACATAAATTAATAATAATTAACTTATATAATTATTCTCAAACATTTGGTGACTCTTCTTGAAGAAGGATTAAACTCCCAATCTCATTAAAATCACATATGTGAGAACAATATGTCATTTTTTTACAATATGTCATTTCTGGGATAAGTTTTAAGAGCCAGTTTATAAGTCATGCTCTCTCCTTTCCCTTCCAGAATAACCAGCACTGATCCATGCAGAGGCTACTTCATCAGCTTGGGCACCAGACTGCAGGAAACACAGGGCACAGCTGACCCACAAAGGACAAGTGACAGGAGTCAATTCAAACCTTTGTTGGTATAAGCTACTCAAATTTTACCATCCCTTTTTTTCTTCATCATAATGAAGTTCATCCAGACAAACTACATATGCTAACCTTTAATTCATGAGGTAAAGACATTATATGAGGCCTTTCTAGAAAGATATGATGGGCCTTACCATTCTCTACATCTCTTTGCTATATTTCATCTTCCAGTTTGTGCCAGCAGTATTTCATCTTTACATTGTCAAGATTGGAAACACTTTATTTTGGGTAACCATATGCAGTACGCTGAATAATGCCCCCCACAGATGTTAGGTCCTAACCCCTGGAAGCTGTAAGTGTTACAGATGGAAAGCCTTGGAGGGAGTTCTTGGCAGATGTGATTACATTGAGGATCTTGAGATGGGGAAATTATCCTGGATTAGCCAGTGGGCCCTAAATGCAATTATAAATGTCATTATTAAAGAGGGGCAGAGGGGATGGGATCAACATACTGAAGAAGGCAAGGTGAGAACAAAGCAGAGAGAGATCTGAAGATGCTGGCCTTGAAGATTGGAGTGGTGTGGCCACAAACCAAGGAATGCCAACAGCCATTGGGAGAAGTAAGAAATGCATTCTCTCCTAGAGCCTCCAGAGGGCGTGCAGCTATGCAGAGACTTTGAATTCATCCCAGTAAAACTGATTTCGGATATCTGGCCTCCAGTACTGTGATCTAATACACCATGTTTAATTCCTCAGTGCTTTGGCTACATATTGTTTCTAAAGTTAAAAATTAACCACGCAAATAGTGGTTATAAAAAAAACAAATAAACAACAACAAAAAAACAAAATAAACTCAATTTTAAGAACTTTTTTTTAGGTTAGCATGTAATTAGTAATGTAATTAGTCAGTACTTTCTAGGATATGTGATTTTTTAGATCTAATAAAATGGTATGCTCTATCTAAATGCATTATATATACTCCACTGAAGCCCCTTATAATAACTACAGGCAAAGTCTCTTGCCCCTTTCTAAAGTCTCACAGCATCTTAAATACTTAAAATGTTTTAACACTGAATATGTTGTATTGCTATCAGAAGATGCACTGTGGTGGTGAAGGAGGTATAAGTTTTTGCATCTGAAAGAATTGGATTATAATCATGGCTTTTCTACTCAGCAGCTGAGTGATCTTAGAAATGTTTCTCAAGCCTCAATCTCCTCATCTGTAAAACAAGAACAATACCTAATTCACAATGTGATTTAGGTGTTCAATCTGCACAAGACACGTGGCATAGTGCTAAATAATATTACTTGATATTATTACTATCTCTTTAGATCTGTGTGTCCACTAATTCATCAGTCTTCAAGGACAGGAACTTCAGATTGCTTATTTTTTCTACCTTCAGAATAGTCAAGTAGATCACACTTACTAGGTAGCAGGTAAGTATTTAGGAATAGGACAAAAGGATGGGTGAATGAATGAATGAATGACTTATTGGACAAGGTGTGCTCTGAAATTTGACTCACCCTACATGCTTGAAAATGAAAATTAAAAAAAAAAAAAAAACACCTCGAGTTCTATTAACTAACTATGCATACCCATTTCTTGCTTCCTGACTTCGGGGCTTCAACTCTGACATTTTCTTTATTCACTTTGTAGCAAAATGGCTTTCAAAATAAAAGATATGATGAGAAAGGGGAAGAGGAAAGTAGGCAGGGAGAGAGAAAGAAAGAGAGAGACAGGGAGAGGAGAAGGAAGAAAGGAAGAAATAGAAAAAAGGAGGAGGAGGAGGTGGAGGCGGAGAAAGAGAAGAGATCATGAGAGAAACTCATCTCTTCTCTTAGGTTTCTCCCAAATCAGTCTCTCCTTTCTCAGCACACTGCACTTCTGTGGAAGAGACCACAGCTTTGGTCCCTCTGGTCTGTAATACTCATGCAAAGCAACTAATCTCCAGTTGCTGGGGAAGATTAATTTTATCGTATGAGGAAGATTAAGACCTGTTATCTCACCACTTCTGTCTATAGTTCTGTTAATTCTATTTCCTCTCACCAAGTTCCAGATACCCAATCTGAATCCTGCTTACTTTGCTTGGAAACCTTAGCTTGGTAACAAA
>RJWJ010009877.1:33815-48641 GCA_004363605.1 Indri indri | reverse complement strand
AGAAAAAAAAAAAAAAAAAAGACTGGGGTCCAGAGCTTGGGGAGGGAGGAACACTACGTTGGACAGAGACTGCAGTTTCAAGAATTGGGATGTTTAATAGCTGCAGATAGCCAGGAAGTTAAGGTATCTGTAATGTTATTAAGGGGTTAGTAAAGAAGAATCCAGAGAGTATGCCAAGGCATTGACTGGAGTCAAAATGATTTCATTTTAATGCATCACTAGTTCAGCTTTTTGATAAACCAGTAACAAAGATACAATTTTACATATCCATATATATTTGTACATATCTATAAAAAGCAAGGACTGAGAAAGTTAGCCATAGAGACCTTAAGTCAAATAGTTGTTAGTGCCTGTGACCTAAGTGTCTTATCTACAACTTAGTGAAGTATGTGTAATTTGAGAGATCTAGCTTAAAATACTTAACAGAAGGGAAAACTGAAGATAATGCAAGTGCCATGCTTTCGAGTGAGTAAAATATAAAAGAACATACCCAATAAATATTCCATGCCTTGTGCGGACTGAATTACTTCTGTGCAAACAGAGCTACTACTGATTCCATTTAAGGTATCATTTGCCTTCTTAATGACCTACAAGAAATGAAATCACACCACCTTACATACCCGAGAAAAGTCACTGCAAATCAATTTACTATTAGTAGAAAACCGAAGCAGAAAGCCAGGAGGTGTGAAAGAGCAGGACTGACTGATGTGTGTGTGTCTGACTGCGCTAAAACAAATCTGAGAACTTAATTTTAGCCTTGAAGAAACAATCCTTTATTTCTTTGGAAGAGAAAAGATAGAGGTTCTTTAGTTTAAATGTTATTTTGATTTAGGCAGAGTTAATGACATCACTTTGTCATTTCTTAAACATAGTGACAGATGAGGAGACAAGTGACAAATGAGCCAGTGTTTGCTATTATAAACGTGAAAGAAGATGTCTGACTTAAGATGTGTGACTTTCCACAGGGTTTCGCTTTGCACAAGGCCGTCGTTAAGGCTCTCCTGAGGTTTGCCTCTGTCCGTTCAAGTGAACCAAGAAGGCAACACAGGGCACTTACATATGTGTGAACACAAAAGTGACATACTCACATCCAGGGCACTCCCCAGGCATCTCTGCCATTCATATGCATATCTCTCGTTTTCCTGTGGATTTCAGAAAAAGAACTGGTTAAACGCACAATCGTGGGATCCTCTATTTATGACTTCTGTCAATTCAAAGAGCTTGGAAGATTTTCCTTTTTATTAAAATCACTCTAGTTCAAGCAGTTTATCTTTTTGAATCCACTATTAATTACTTTAAATTGCCAATTAAGGTAACTTCTGAACACCTGACCTGTGAATCTGAGGGAAATGTTTATAGCAGCTTCCCTCTTCAAACGTTGCCTTCTTTGTTCCCGTCGGTAACAGTGTAAGGCCTTTCTTCAAAGGTGTTCACCACACAGGTATCCAGTACGCTTTCCCCTCTACGGTTATAATGCTGTGTGTGCGTACACGTGTGCGTGTGTGTGTGTGAGACAAGCAGCAGGGAAAGGAAGAGAGTCAAGCATGTTGGCTCTTGGGGGAAGACAGAGTGGGATTCAGAGGCAGCAAACAGAAATAGAAGATCCAGAATATTTTCCCTCTCTCCCCTGTTTTGAAGTTTTAACATTCAATAAGATGATAAAGTCTAAGTGCTCAAAAAGAATTCCACAGACACTTTCCTCCTTATGCAGTCCCATGAGTGATTTCAGTTTTAGGGTCACTACTTTCAGTGGATGTTGCATCTGGGAAATGATTTTGCCAGGGGCTAATGTCACCATTCTCTTTATGTCTGGTGCCTGTGTCTTTCTGCCCCTCATTTCCCCATGGAAAGCTGAGAGCACTTTTTCTTGGGGACCTCAGTGCTCAGCCTGTCTTTCACCTGCCCCCTGTAGAAGACTACCTTGCTCACCTCTACCTCTCCCGTGAGATCCTTGTACTTGTCACGGATGACAGGCAGAGCAGGCTTCTCACTCAGAGTGTTGGAACGGTCTCTGAAAGGCTGCTCCGAAGCCGGAGAAGGAGAAGAACGGCTTATTTCTTTATCCCCAAGGCTCAAACTCCTCTTGTGTGATCCTGGGAGAAGTGGACGGCACAGTTAAAGGTTTGGATTACTCAGCTTAGTTCAAGCGGAGGCTCTTCCTTGCTAACATGACCCTCTTCTTCAGATGTTTACGTCATGAGGCATCTGGAAACACAATCCTCATGCATTCTGTCTGTGAAGCTACACGTTGAATCCTTTCAGTCGTTCTCTCTTGCCCGGTTTCCCTACCTTTAGTTTTCTCTGTTACTCTTCTGTGATCTACCACAATTCTTCCATAATTCTAAGTGCAGAATCACTAGAGTCTGGAGCACAAAAGAGCCTTTCTAAATACCAGTGCCTAAGAGTTGTGTTACTTTTCCAGATATTTCTTATGGATTTGCAACTGAGCTCCTACATATTCTCTCAATCTAACTGAAATCAGTGATCCCTTCTGTAAGGGTGGGATTAAAGCAGAAGAGCTGACCTCAAATGCCTTCAGAGACCAGGCAAGTAAAGTAGTAAATGACCGAAGGAGGTCAGTTGGAGATAGCAAGCGGTGGGGATCGTGGCCAAAGAGAGAGCATGCCCCACCCCATCTACAGGAAGTGCTGCTACTCAGCTCCAGCTGATTGTCACGTCGCAGAAATGCAGGCCTAGTATCGCCAGATATTGACTTTTCAAGAAGAGCTAGAAATCCAGATTGTGAAATCTCGTGATTTTTAAATATCGGCAATTACTACATACTTTGAAAAAACTTCTTTGTGGGTCAAAGCAGATCTGCAGGCTGGGTACAGATCCACAGCTACCACAGTGGAACTTTTGGATTAAAAGACACTGTGTGTAACCAGGAAACAAGAGCAGCACTAATGTGCCTGGAGGTGGATCAAATCCATTTCTCTGGCTCTTTTAACACAGCACACCTCTAACCGAACCAGCTAATGAACAATAACTGCATGCTGTGTTTGTTTTGGGCTCAAAAAGCAGTTATCTGAGGCCTACTGATTTGACCTTAGTTTAGTCTTGGGGAAGTCAGTATTACAGCTATCTGTAATTGATCTGGATCTCAAAGACTGGAAAATCTATGTCTTGCAACCAGGGACCAACATTTTATTCTTAAGAAAGAACAACCAAATTCTCAGCAGGGAAAAAAAACCACGATAGTAAAATCTACCTTGAAGGCTACTCACCTTGAACAGAAAGGTCAAAGGTCGCCAGCTCACTTTTGATCATTTCTTCACTGGATTTCATTTTGTTTTGTGAATTGGCTACTAAAAAGTCAAATTTGCTGATTTTGGGCTTTTCACTTTGAAACTCTCCAAAGTCATCTGAACATTCTTTGGGGGTTTCGTGAGAGGCACTGCTGGAGGCTGGGCTTGGACACAAGGCCTCTTGGCTCCGTTCAGCTGTAGGTAGGTCCTGTCTTGCCAAATCTTTATAGTCCCTGCTTTCATATTCCTTTTGCTCACAAGTCTGTGCAATCATGTCCTTAAAACTGGCAAAAGATGGGAAGGCGGTCTCTGGAAGAGCATCTTCACTTGCAAAGGTCGTTACTTTGGAGAGAGATGTCATTGTGATGTTTTCAGAACTGCCAAATGAAGTCTCTCTCTTTTGAAGAACTGAGGCAGCTGAGGGGGATCCACTTCCTGCTGAGAGGACAAATGGAGAGAGTTTTCTGCCCTGAGATGAATCATCCCTGTCTGACCAGTCATAGCTTGTGTGTGTGCTCAATGCAAAATTGCTACTGTAGCTTCCAAAAGCAGCATATTTTAAGTCCTCTATATCTGAAAGGGAAATAAGACCCCACAATTAGAGGCACGTGATTTAGGCAAAATGCCCTAAACTCTGCAGAAGCAAAATGCCTAGCATATTTGGTTAGTTTTCTACTACGTTGGAATCAACTATTAATAAATGTAGAGCTTGTACTAAAATTAAGAGTTGGGCTGTAAAATCTGATCTCAAAAAACCCACATTAGCCTTGAGTTGGTATTTATATTTAGTTACCAAGAACCATTTTCTTTGGATATAAAAATTACTAAAAAAGGAGGTTCATCTACCAACGTATATACCATATAATATAAGATCGGGGTCATTTCATAAACTGTTACTTTATAAACTTTAAAATCTACTGATATTTCCTGCCTATATGTCTCCTTTTGTCTTGACTTCATTGGAAAATGTTACTTTAAAACCTGGTCACATGAATGAAAATGTCATGACAAATTAATTACAAACTGACAGTTTCTCAAAACTAAACTGAAAATAATGTCCCCTAACTTTTAATCGATTATTAGGAATTTCTGCCTTGGGCAAGGCCAAATATGAGATTTTAATCAAGCAATTACTTACCTGGTTGTTATTTTGGTCAATTTGGACGTCATAATGCTGGGATGGAGTATGAGGAGAGAAAAACAAAATCAATCTAACCTACTTTAGCATTTAAAAAATAGAATCAAAGATCCGGGTCCTGTTGGGACCCTGTTTCTCCTTCAACTATGTATCTGTCCCCCCATTTACAAAAAAAAAAAAAGAAAAGAAAAAAAATGCTGGGGCAGAAAACTCATTTTTCAAATCATTCTTAATATACATTTAAATAATGTAAGAGGTAGAATAAAACAGCAGAAAGAATGTAAGTTTTTTTTTATTTAGATAGGCCTGAATTCAAGTCTGCCATCTACTATCTGTGTGACACTGGGCAAATGACTGAACATTTCTGAACCTCGGTTTACTTATCTGTAAAACGAGGGGAAGACCATGTACTCGGAAGGGCTGTGTTATGATGCTCAACTGTGATAATGTGTGTAAGAGGCTGGCTCAGTGCCTGGTGAGCAAGATGTAATAGCTAGTGTTTGTTCAGCATAGCTGCCATCAGCTCCAATTTGACATTTAGTTGGGTTTAGAGCCCACAATGGAATTATTCAAAGTAAAAATGAAAAGTCAGCTCAGCATTTTAGTGACATTACTAGGGGAAGACTTTCTTGCTCATTTTCAGAAAGCAAACCAGCTGAGGCGAAGTTAGGCTGGTGTGGAGAAGACCTTTGGAGCAGGGCTGTCCATTCAGTCTCGCCAATAAACCCTTAGTTTCATTTTAGTCACTGTATGTTAGGCAAGAAGACCGAATGCAAGACTCTGTTGTCTGACAACCACATACGTGATTCATAAGGAGATTGCTCAAAAGTTTTGTGGCCCAGATTTTCAGAACCAAGTCAATAGGTGGACCAACTCTGGGTCATTTTTTAATTTCTTTCACAGCAATACTGCATAGTTTATGAGGGGAAGGGCTCTTGACATTTCCGTAGCTCTTCTAACAGTATACTTCAAATCTCTCTGAGTCCTGTTAGGAAAGGGTACTAAATTATTAATAAAAATGGAAAACGCTAGATATACAAAAAGCAAACCAGAGAAAAGCAAATAGCTTTTACAGAGTGATGGTGTATTTTAAAATTCTGTAGTGCAAATGGTACCCATCAAATGTGGTTTATTAAACAAAAGGAAAACAAAGATTCGGGTGAAAAACGTATAGCTTAGAATGAATGAAACAAGCTTTAGACCAAATACTTTCTTAGTCTCTTGCTGTAGTGTTTTTCTCCCTGTTATTTAAAAGGATCAGAAGGTGCCCAGACTCAAATGAGGTGAAATTCAATCAGAGGGCAGATGCTGTTAAACACAAGACTAGTCCTTCAAGGGCTGCATTCAGAAGAATGTTTCACAATACAGATATTTTTATTAGACCCTACCAGAAAGCTCTTCTGGGAAACCATAATATAGCAGGAACTGCTCCTAGAATCTCATCTATTAAAAGGGTAGCAATTTTCCTGGAGACCAAAGATAAATTTAATGAAAAGATAGCTCCAGTTCAAACACTGCAACCAAGTTGCTATGGTAATCAAAAGACCCTTTTGTGTAATTATACAACAAGAAAAAAACCTTTTTAAAAAAACTAGAATGACCAATATAATCAGGTAAAAGGCATTATAAGTAATAAGGGGTTATCTTAACTGAAGACCTTTTAAAACTATACAGGTCTTTAAAAAATCTTATTTTTATTAAAAATGACATATATACATATAACAGTTTACCTTTTGGAACAACTCACAGAAATGACCAAATAAAGACTAAAAACCCAAAGACTTAAAATAAAATATTTTATACTTTAAAAAAATAATGAAGAGTTCACTACACAAGGTTCGCTAAAAACCTTCGAAGTTGAGTTTTAAATTACTTTTGCTTATTTATTGGCTACTATAATGTGAAAAAGTAATTTACTAAAGTGTAATTCATTTGAACACATAAGTACTAAAACTGACAGTACACGAGGAATGAGAGACAGAACACTGTATCCCTAAACCTTAGCATTTATAAATAATATAGAGTAGTCTCTCCTGGCATAGTGAATATTTGCAAACCATTTTCTAAGAAAAATGTGGTATATTGGTTCAATTAAGGTAAAGTAAGAAAACTCCTTATTATCTATGTTAATAGTTCTACATTTTATAAATAGTCCAATTATATGTATTATTGTATAATGGTCTCAAAATATTAAAGATTATGTAAGACCTACAACATAAGTGACAGAAGCCTTGTCTGGAAGAATGATGTGGAACAACCCACATTTTATGTCGTAATCACTGAAGTTACTATAGATGAGTTTTCAATTTGATAGCTGAATTCTGAAAATTGCAAGAGAAAAAGGGAAAAAAGTGGAGAATGAATGCAATAAAATGAACAGAGAATCACTACCGTATTTCCAATTCTCTGGATAACTCCTAGACTGTGCTAGGTTGAACTGCAATTGCACAAAGATAATAGACCAAATTCTGTGCTTTAATACATGTATTTGTTTGCAACCAGGAATGTCCTATTACAAAGGCCAAAGGAATAAACTATACAATCTGTTTTCCACCGTGGATCTCAAATCAAGACATAGATGTCTTGCTTATGCTGGCAAGTAACCCTATCAGTCTCTTCTATAACCTCTATTCAAATCCCTTTTGAATGGATGTTGTTCAAGGTATTTCTAGGAACAAAGAATGTGAGCTGTCGCTATAGGACACAGAAGGCCATGCTCAGTCCCATGGACATTTTCTAAAGCTGTCAGTATATGGCCAGGTTTTTAAGAGATACTAGCTGTCGAAGGAGTTTAGAGAAAGAAGAAAGGAGATACACATGCAAGTTCCACTATTCTCAAGTGTTTTCTATAGCCATAAAAATGTTCATTTGACTAAGGAAGAAATATGTTTTAATTTCCAATACTGATTTAATCCAGCCTTCACTTACTAAAGCAAAAACCATGAAATATTTGTACATTCCAGTTTCTCTCTACCCCTGGCCCTGTTCTACCTTAGGCCTTCTTCTATCTTGGATCTATGAGATCAGTCATATTCATATCCTATATAAACTATAAAACCTGGTCTTTGTCCTATAAGTCTCAAACATCCTGATAGGTGTTGTTGAAGAAAGCAGGAACGAAAGTGATCACAGTGTAAGTGTGACAGGCTATAAAGTGCTGCTGTATAATTGCCTTCCAGTGTATTTTCATCTGCATGAAAACCTCCCATTCTTCATTGGTACTGACGCACATAACTCTATGGTTTAAATTATATCAGCACTATCGTAAGCACCTTCGGGTTTTTGTTTCAGTGTTTCAAGTTCAAAAAAGAAAACTGGCAAACCTGTGGATATTTTAAATCAGAGGAGTTTAGAAGACCAAGGAATGAAGTCAGGATATACCGTGGGATGGCCTGTGGTCATAAATGAATAAAAATTGCATCAAAAAGACAACTAAGTAAGCACAGAAGAGGGCAACTGCAATCGGGGCCCCTTGGCCATGCAAGCGAGACGGCAACACCCAGCAGACTGTCCTATGTACACGACCCTCTCACGCTCTCAAAGTTACAGGGCCAAACAGTTTCTCAAACAACTTATCAAAAGTACTTCAATGATGGAAAATCAAAGAGCTAGAAACAGCTCTTTAAAAATAATTTGATTCTTTGAGTTATTGCAGGATTTAGCACAGCTTCTTTGATGTTGCCAGTGTTCCCTTCATGGCCTGTGCTACTTCTAAAAATCAGCCGGGACTTTAACATGAACAATAGAGTGACTGTAGAACATAAATACATTTGTATAATTTCTCAGGCACTGATATATAATGTCAAGCACTCACCATATCTTATTGGTGTTGGGGTAAACAGAACGATATTTTTTTGTTTGAACCTGTAACATAGACTTCTTCAAGTCTTTATTGAAAAAGACATTTATATCATTGTATTATTAAAACTACCTCCCTAAAAAATATGTTACTTTGGGAACATTAATTGCTCAATTTGTAAATATATGCTTTACACACAGTTATATATTCAGTCATTTTCTGTAGCCTGATCAGATAATGTAGTAAGGAGTTAAAATAAGAGTCCCAGATGGACGACTCTAGCATTAGGAAATTCCACAGACAAAGGAATTCCTCAGCCAGAACCGCCTTGGTCTTACACACAGCACAGGAAAATCCCAAACAAAGGGCAACCCGATGAAAGCTACACTAGAAGAAGGCTACACTAAGATCTCTTTCTTCCAAATTTGTTAGCATCAGATCACATCATAATTAAAATGTAACCCATTTATACAAGGTTTTTGAAACCAACTTTTAAAATTCAACTTGCTAAAGCTTTATGCTCTGGACGACACTGTATTTTGAATGGCAAGCCTGGCTTTTCTTAGAGTTAATCTAAAACCCAACAAGCAACTTTTTTCTTTCCCAAATGGCATATTTCAAAAACAACATCCCTCAGGAATCCTACTCAAAAATTCTCATGTTCAGCGATTTAATTTCCTTTCTTCCCCAAATTCTAGAAAAGAACAAAGAACTAAAAGCTTTAAAACATAAGAATAAAAATGTTAAGCCATGGAAATAGCCCTTATTTTCCCCCTCAAGGTTTTTATTGGTCTTGGGCTTCTGACCTGAAAAACAATAATATTTCCAAGGATTTTTGCTATTATTATACTCTAAAATGGAGAAACTATCTTCCAAGTTTGGCCCACTTTTGTTGCTAACTTACATTGGTCCTTCTAGAAATGGTTTTTTTCAAAATGAAAATGGTTCAAAGTTTACTTGACACATCCTCTAAAGTTGTTTTAAGAACTTGCTTTACGTGGTATGAGTGAAAAAAAGACTGAGGTTTGTTTCGTACTACATTCTGAAGTTAGAACGATAACATGCTCTGGAATTAGAGGATGGAGTAGCCAATTTCAAATTCGAATCAAGTCCAGTCCTAAAGACTTCCTGTTATTAACGCTGAAAACCCTCCATTACATAGCTTATCAATTTAAATTCAGTTTACACTTACTGTGCTCAGAAGTCCATCTCAATATCATTTGATGATTTAAGTTCATAAACATCTATTTATCTAGTATCTGTGTCTGTCTTTCCCCAACACTCAACTCTTAGGTTTTCTTCCTCACCTTCCCCTTCTCTTCATAATGTAACTACAAGTAGAGGCAGGCCCTCTCCAATAAAATATACTCAGTTTCTTCATTAGAATGAACTGGAATAAATTTTCTCTCTCCCTATTATGAAAAGTAGCATAAAGTTCACACTTTTTTAAGTTTAAACTGTATTTCAAATCCAGTGCCACGTTCAAAACTTACATCGATGAAATTATAAGGGGCAAAGGCTAAAATGTACCAATACTATCTTAGAAGACAGGTGTTTGAGGAAACGAACAAAAGGGAAAAGCCCTCTAGTCTCGGAGGATACTATAGTGTTTTTTGGTTTTTTTTGTTTTTTTTTTGGGAGACAGTGTCTCGCTCTGCTCCTGGGGCTAGAGGGCTAGAGTGCAGTGGCCTCATCATAGCTCACAGCAACCTCCAACTCCTGGGCTCAAGCGATTCTCCCACTTTAGCCTCCCGAGTAGCCGAGACTACAGGCCCGGGCAACTATACGTGGCTAATTTTTCTATTTTTTGTAGAGAAGGGGTCTTGCTCTTGCTCAGGCTGGTTTTGAACTCCTGAGCTCAAGCAATCCTCCTGCCTCAGCCTCTCAGAGTGCTAGGATTACAGGCGTGAGCCACCGTGCCAGGCCGATACTATAGCTTTAAACTTGATACTAGCCAGGTATTTCTTTGGTCTAACCCTGAAAAAGTACAAATTACACACATCCCCACACTTTCAAAATATGCCAAAGAATTATTTATTAACACAGGACTTACAGATCACAAAAGAGAGTGGTACAGAAGAGCTGGAAAAGAAGTCATCAGAATAAGCATGCAGATCAGTATTTGCAGAGGAATATACTAAAGCAAGTTTGAAGGCACATTCACACAGAAAATGTCTAAATTGAAAAAAAAAAGACATCAGAAAAGCAGCCTCCCAAAAAGGCGCTAATTAAAATACAAAGATTTGCAATGTCAAAGAAGAGCTACTTTACAGGTAGGTAGCTAGCTAGCTACAGAAGTCTTGCTAACCCTTTGAGAATGTCACAAATGAGGGTAAGCTCTTGCTGCCAACAAAACCAGATGATCGTAGTGACTACACATACAGTTGCTTCAGTGCCAGAGAGATTAAATTTAGGGGGGTAAAAAGCAACTTAGTTAAAAGTATATGCAGCAAGAGCTCAAAGGGTTAAATGTAATAATATGCAGAAAAATCAGGCAACGTTATTAGTATTATCTACCTTCCATACAAAGAATTATAGCAAGAGTTAAAAGAGACAGTATCCCCTTCAGAGTTAAGTTAGGGTTTCTAAACAGGATCAAGGTCCACAGATAGCAACCTACTATGTTTTATTCTCTTTTTTCATCAGCTGAGTTCTTATTTCTCCAAGAAGAAATACCTTTAACCCTCAAACTAAGAGAGCAAGAGACACTGTGGTAAATATGAGGATAAAATAAAACCACATCACACTGAGGAAGTCCCTGCCATTTACCCTCTACGATACATTTATGCAGCAATTTTGCTCACCAGCTCTACAGCTCATTGGTCAGACATCAACCCCTTTTAACAACCGCTCTAAAGGGATACTGCTCCTTTCCGACAGGTTTACAGATCAATGGGAGGAAACATTCTGCTTTTAAGAATATCCTCAAACTGAAGAGAGTTGGCTTGAACGTTACAGGTTCCAAGCTGGGAATGTTCCAAACATACATAAAAGAACATGAGCACAGAAGATTATTTTAACAGGTCAATAAGAACAAGCTTAGTCAAAAAACCAACCTCCCCTCCCCAAAGAAAATGGAAAAAATTTAAAAAAGACACCCCAAACCCGGATTAGACTCATCTCATAAAGACATCTAGCTTGGCACTGTGAAAGAATATAGATTCACTTTCAGAAAAATAGCTTCTAATTAATAATGTCGGAGTCCAAAAGGCTAGTATACATGTTATGAGATTTTTAAATAAAAATCAAATATTGTTGTTCAGAAAACAGAGCACTTTGCAACCAACTGCTGTGGCTCAAGCAGCTCATACAAAAAAAGAAAAGCAAAATCACTTTCTCAAACAAGCAGCAGCAAAAAAATAAGAAAATTTCTGAGAAGTACAAAAAAAAGAAAGTAGACAGTCAAGGGCACAAGGAGCTCTTTAGACCGCCCACTGCACTTGGAAAATACCTTAGCAAGCAGCAACGTGAAATATGTAATGTCTCTGCTAACTTGCCCCTGATCCAGCACCCTGTTTAAGAATATCTCCAATATTTCAATCACTAAAGGATGGACGCAGTTTTGTTTCCTGACTTACTGATTTGATACATGTGCAAAAGCTATAGTACTTTACAATTTCTGCCTGAATCTGTAAACTTGGAAGTGTCTTGTGTGTCCCTTTCTAGTTACCAAACAAAAAACCAAATCCTTCATATGCATAATACATTTTCTAGAATAATACAGTAATACTGAGATATTTCTCATTATTAAAGGCCACAAAATAGGTTTATCTTTCTATATACATATCAAAAAACAAAACAAAAACTAGGACACTTGGGAATCTAGTTTTTATGACAGGAAGTTGGAAGAGAGAATAAACTGCTACATGTAAATTTGCACAGAATTGAAAGAGGGCTCCCTAATAAGATGTTTTCACACATTTTATCAGAAAGTTAGTAGTTACCCTATTCTAGCATCTACAGATTCGTTACAACTTAGTATTTCCAGTAATAGAATTAACACTGAAAACAGTACCAGTATTCCACTAACAACACATGCCCTCTTCCTTGCAGACCCTGACATACAGAACATCCATATATAAGCTCTTTCCCTCTTCTCTTCTTTTTTTAATTTTGTGCCTGTTCCTGAAATGTACCCCTCTTCTTCTCTTGAAGGGATGTGGCAAACTGCACTTCAGCTGGTTTGAAATTTTTACTTTCTTGACCTAACAAGAGTTGGTTTCTGTAAACTAAACAGAATACTATATTGGCAGCTGCTAAATATGCCCACGAGAGGGAAAAAGGAGAGGGAAACACTGATTTCACTCACAGAAATGGAGGAACATTGCTGACACTGCAAAAGTCTTCATATTAAATAAAATTTCTGGCAATGTGGGGTTCATTTAGCAGTGGTTTTTATGTGCCTCTAATACCAGGTTGGTGTTAGGTTTCAAAAATAAAAATATTTTAGCTATCCAATCTAAGTTCCGCAGCAGTCATAGTATCCACATATCCATCCAAGTAGCCACAGAATCAAATTTAACACTGCTTTAAGGAGACTGGCAACAAAGAGGTTAATTATTAGAAATTCATAAAGGGCCAGAGCCTTACTCTTATGTAAATGAACACCCACAGAATCATCTCTGAATCTATGTCACCGTCACCAGAGCAATCTCACCAATTCCTCACCTGCGGCAGGAGGATGCTGGCCACTAACTGTTGGTAAATCCAAAGAGCTATCAGACATGACATGCTTAAGATCTCCTCCCACATCAGCCAATTTCATGTCAAACTGAACAGAGAGTGCGTCTTCAGAGTCCTCCTTGCCAACACTGCTGCCGCCAATGGAGGGGAGATCCAAGGACTTCACTGAAGCAGAGTCTTCTTTGGTGTGCCTAAAAGCCACTGCTTTCTCTCCCAGGGATTTGTCCGAGTTCATGGAAGAAAATTTACTGGAGTGGAAGTCAGCAAAATCATCATCATTTTTTCCTGAAGGAGTGTTATCTTTCAGGTCTTCAACACCTAGTCCAGATCCTTCCAGAGAAAGCTGTTTGAAGACATCGTACTTGGTGGACGTGGCCGTGGGGTTTTGTGCACTCTTCGCTGTGCTACCCACATTGCTGGTTAGAGAAACAGGACTCGCTTCTTCTTTAAGGGCATCATATTTGTCATCTGCCTTTTGCTCAGATGAAATAGAGCTATTACTGAAAGCCATAAAATCTGCAAAGTCATCCTGCTCCCCAACAGATGCAAGACTAGAATATTCCCCAAAAAGGTTGAATTCTCCAAAATCATCAGCCAAACTAGAAGTTTTAGCTGATGCCAATGTTGTCGTAGTTGCAGCAGAACCTGTTGGCTGTGGTTGTGTGGAAACTGATTTTGATGTGCTGAATGCAGCTGAAAAAGATAACGGTTTCTCGCTGCTGCAAGTAACTGAGGAAAACATATCTAGGTCTGCTAGGTTCAGAGGAGTTTTCACTTGTGTTTGTTGTTTCTGTTGTATAGTTCCTGAGGGGAAGGATGCTGGAAAAGTTTTGTCTTTTGTTGGTGGCTCTAGTGGTGATACACTATCGGCTGTTTTAAAATCAGTGAAACCATCATCGGCAGATCTGAATTCTGCAAAGCTTTCTCCTGAAAGAAAAAACGCAATCAAATGAATAAGAATGCTGAACTGAAAATGACATAATGCACAGCATATTAAATTGCAAGCATAATTTTATTGATTTTTTCCCCACTGGCTTGACATTACTCAATTACAGTTTAAACATTATTGAACTCCATGGTTATTTCCACATCGAAGTCTAGTGATACTGAAATAAACAGAAATCAAACTGAAAGTAACTAACAGTAGTACCATTTTCATTTGCTCAGGCTTTTAGTGTGGTATCTCCCCCAGCTCCAGATCCTTCACCTGGCCAAAAGCACTGCTCTCAAGACTTTTTGTTCCTATGGCTAGCTAGCCAAGCATAGAATAGAATAAAAAACAGGTGCTGGAGGTTCCTGTAGAGAGGCATGTTAAAATGTTGGCCCTTTGGCTGAGCACTGTGGCTCATGCCTGTAATCCTAGCATTTTGGGAGGCTGAGGTAAGAGGATTGCTTGAGGCCAGGAGTTTGAGACCAGCCTGGGTGACACGGTAAAACCCTGTATAAAAAAATTAGACAGGTGTGGTGGCACACACCTGCGATCCAAGCTACTCGGAGGCTTAGGGAGGAGGACCACTTCAGCCCAGTAGTTTGAGGTTACAGTGAGCTATGATGATGCCACCACACTCTAACCTGGGCAACAGAGACCCTGTCTCCAAAAAAAAAAAAAAAAAAATACATACATACATATATATATATATATATACACACACACACACACACACACACACACATCCTTTAAAGATAAAACATGTTACATGGTAAAAAAAAACAAACAAAACTAGAGGTGTATCAATAAAGTACTATGAGAAATCCTACATCTAATATTCAGGACATACAACACTTGGTTCAACTGGGCACTTTAAGAATATTATTAGATACTATATGGTCTTGCTCAAGTATATGGAGGTATTAATTTAAAGGGAACTTTTGATGAAAATTTTTGACCAATGAGCATTTATTCTTATTTATTAAAATTCAAAGGGATTTGAATAAATACCAACTCCATTATTTTAAGT
>RJWJ010009877.1:0-33715 GCA_004363605.1 Indri indri | reverse complement strand
TATGGTCTTGCTCAAGTATATGGAGGTATTAATTTAAAGGGAACTTTTGATGAAAATTTTTGACCAATGAGCATTTATTCTTATTTATTAAAATTCAAAGGGATTTGAATAAATACCAACTCCATTATTTTAAGTTTCAGAAGATATGATTTAGACCTTTGTTTATATTGTGCTACTCTGAGGATGGGGTTACTGACAGAATTTTATATTTTTATTTCTTGGTTAGAGAAAACAGGTACTTACATATGTCTCATGAATAGTTAAATAGATTCAGTTAAGACACTGATAAAAATCTGGGTCCATGATTCTTAAAAATGGTTTCGATTCTTTACTCGTAGGTACGATGTTAGGATACAGATGAACTCAGTTCTCTGATAGTATTTAAAGGTCTACCATAAAATCTACTCAGCTAATACCAGGTAATGAAAACCAGAGATGAACCAAATATAAGTATTGCTATACCAACATCACTTATTATTAAAAAATATGACTGCCATTTCTGGAGATTTATAAATTAAGACATAAGCTTTAATTTCCTCACCCATTTTTAAAATTCTGTTTTTCCCTAACAATGAGATGTAGAAGCATATGAACCATAAAAATGTATTTAAAACCAAAATCCAATTCTTAAAATTGTCATATAAAATAATCCAGGCTTTAAATATACTGCACTTATAACATATTCTTTGAAATATCAGATGAAAAAAAGCATTGAAAATAATACAAGCTCATTTTTCTTCCTAATGGTAGAAACTTGACCAATTGATTAGTATAATTCATCACAGAGAACTCCATCTAATCCATCTAATATTAGGGAAATTTTAGAGAGAGAGGAATGGCACTCAGATTTACTGTAATTTACGTTTTGTAAGACATACTACCAATAAAGCTAAAGTCAATTTCACAAATTGACAGGAGAAACAGTTATATAATTTTTAAAAATCATCCTAGATTTTTAGATTAAGTATATCACTGATTATATTTGTATTATTTCTGGAAATGAAAGGGTGTTAAGCAGCCAATTTTATCATAGCCTAAATTTTAAACTGAATTCTCTGTGAAATTGACAAGTTTTGCTTTGTTATTTGGAAAAAAAAAATCACATGGCAAACTAAACTTACTGATAAATTGTAAACTTTTCCATTAGAAATGTAAGCTGAGTGAAAGGGTCAAAAGGAAATAAAAATGGGTGGGTTTACAAGTTCAAGAACAAAGAGAATTTCCTGATAAATAAATGAATTGCTGTCATTGGAAGCTTGCCTATCAGAAGGCACAAGAAGCATATTATTTCACAAGCAGTTTTTCAGTTAACTTCTGAATTCTTGTAAGTTTCCTTCTCTGTCAGTTTCTAGGTCCCCAAAAATCTCAAAAGAGAACACTTTTTGCTAAAATTTCAATAAGAAGTGTCACTTCTCTATATAGAATGTTTTACTCATTTAATTTATGGCTTGAACTGTAGAGGTAGAGAAAAGGAAATATTAAAATCTACTATTCAGTAACCTAAGAAAACCCACAGCTCTGAACCCAATAAGATTGTTCATAAATTCTAAGATACTAACATACTTTGATGAAGTCAAGCCAATGTATCTTTTTTTTTTTTTTTTTTTGAGACAGAGTCTCACTCTTTTGCCCGGGCTAGAGTGAGTGCCGTGGCGTCAGCCTTAGCTCACAGCAACCTCAAACTCCTGGGCTCAAGCGATCCTTCTGCCTCAGCCTCCCGAGTAGCTGGGACTACAGGCATGCGCCACCATGCCCGGCTAATTTTTTCTGCATATTTTTAGTTGTCTGATTAATTTCTTTCTATTTTTAGTAGAGACGGGGTCTCGCTCTTGCTCAGGCTGGTTTCGAACTCCTGAGCTCAAACAATCCGCCTGCCTCGGCCTCCCAGAGTGCTAGGATTACAGGCATGAGCCACTGCGCCCGGCCAAGCCAATGTATCTTTTTCTTAATTTTTAAAATTTTTTTCTTAACTCATACTTTCAACCCTAGCCAATGCATTTTTAATGAGAATATAAAAAAGATACACCATTTAGGAAAATAAAACACATTCTCCTAAAATGAACGAAGCTGGCAACCCTACTTGGAAGACTTTAGAATTAAAGTTAAGATAGGAATGATGCTGTATGCAGTGGCGTGTGCCTGTAGACCTAGCTACTTGGGAGGCTGAGGTAGGAAGATCACTTGCTCCTGGAGTTCAAGTCCAGCCTGGGCAACATAGCAAGACCCCGTCTCAAAAAGAAAAAAAGAAAAAAATGGTAAGAATGAAAGCAAGCAAACAAAAATGACAATAATCTGGGACTGGACTTGATTCCTAGGCTCAAATGATCCTCCCGTCCCAGCCTCTTGAGTAGCTGGAACTGCAGGAACATGCCACCGTGCCTGGCTCTTGAGCAGTTTCTTTCTTTCTTTTTTTAGACACAGGGTCTTGCTCTGTCACCCAGGCTGGAGTGACGCAGTGTGATCATAGCTTACTGCAGCCTCCAACTCCTGGGCTCAAGGGATCCTTCTGCTTCAGCCTCCTGAGTAGCTGAGGCTACAGGCGTGTGCCACCATGCCTGTCTAATTGTTTAAAAAATTTTTTGTAGAGATGGGGTCTCACTATGTTGGCTAGGCTGGTCTCAAACTCCTGGTCTCAGGTGATCCTCTCGCTTCAGCCTCCCAAAGTGCTGAGATTATAGGCGTGAGCCACCACGTCCAACCAAGTAGTATAGTTTCAACCATGCTTGCCTTATTTATCTCCCCCACCCTAAGCAGAGGGTGGAAATAAATGATTTTTGAAGGATGTCACAAGTTTGAGCATTTAGTACATAAAGGTAGAATGTGGTACTGAACCCAGAAGGAAATCCTCATTAGAGTATATACATTCCATAGTATGCATAGGTAAACTCTGGAGAGCATAATTTGGCCTATGCATTATCTAAACTCTATACCTCATGTCTCTATTAGGATTTAACCACAAACATAACCTGCAGTTTTTACATACATGGCTCTCAAATATCATTCTATATTCCCTTTCACCGTAAGTCCTATCAGAGATGGTAACCACACATGCACATAAACCTCCATCTTTCTCATTAAATTATAGCCAATCTTGAAAATCTTATCAAGTGGTAACTGAGCTGAACACAAGCAAAGTCTAGTAACTGATCTCCCCTTCTTCCTGGATGAGTGAGCAGATGATTAAATACTGATGTCAGCTTCCTTGAACATATCAAGGGAGCACTGTTCGACTACTGCTTCTGTTGGAAATGATGCTGTGTTTTGGTTGTGGCCCGAAGCTTTGAAGTGTTAAACTGGCACCCCCATTCTTCAGTGGAGCTCTCACCATTCAAACACGGCAGATTTGGTAAATACTAGTTAGGTGGATTCTTGCTTTCCTCTACTTGGTCATCTTTGCATGTATCCAATGTTTTGTTTGTTTGTGTTTAAATGATTTTTAGCTGATGTCCATGAGGAGAAGTGAGTACCTGTACTTGTGTAACTAATGACAGAAATCCTATCTCGGAAGGTGCATTTCTTTTCCAGAGCTGTGTCGTACCTTTCTCTGGGCCCACTGTTGCAAAGTTGACTCAAGTCTCATGTAATGCCTTTTTAATTGTATCCTCCAGTATTATAGCTATTAATATAGTACTATATCATACCCCTGTGAATGTAAAATATCTTGTACCTGCCTGCTTTATGACATGTAGTTGTGATCATACCTTATCAGAGCTATTTTTAATGACAATATTCTAAAATGTTTTCTTTCCAAAGATTGAGAAACTTAAAAAAAAAAGAAAATAATCCCAGGTGCCACAACAGTAACAGAAAAAAAAATCTTGAAAAGTAAAAGACTAGTTGCAGCCTCTTGCAGTCCACAGACTGCTGTACTGCCAACAGTTCAAGTCTTGTTGAACATTACAATAAATAAAAGTAGTCACAGTTCTCATTTGACACAGGATCTAACTCCACTTGCAGGTTTCCAGTGAAAGGGAATGTACTATCTTCAGAGGAAATTGCATGGATCTGGGATTTGTCCTAAATTTTAGGAAATAATTCCCAATAACTAAACCACGTTTGCCTCCTTATCATTTCCAGAGCCACAAAAAGTCTTATCCCCTCTCTACAAGATAATCCCCCACTCAGTTTATTAAACACAATAGCTACCAATTGAGGTTTTTTGAAAATATTGGTAGTCTGAGTATCTATCATAAACATCACTACTATACCATATTATTTTATCCATTCAGTTTTGTCCTCCTAAACACACATATGCACACAAAGAAAATAAAATAACGTTCAGGAGTATCACTGAAAGAACCATCAAACAAAATCTCTTGTATAAAAAATGGAAATAATTTATCCAAAAACTTACCTAAAGGTTTATTCTCTGTTGTCTCTCTTTCGAGTTCTCTGAAAGCACTGTACTTATCACCATGCTCTAGAACGGAAAGACAGAAGCTCAGCTAAGGTTAGGAACCGTGAGACCACAGCTCAAGGAAGTAAGGCAGATCGAGTTAACAGAACATACTTAACATGTAGCAAAAACATTTTACACATTTAACATAAAAGGCCACCACTTAAAGAGTCATACAATTTAATGTTACATTCATAGGTTTATGAATTTACAAACTGTTTTTACCTCCAAGTGGAACAGTATTTTCAGAGGACTTGTCAGCTGCAATTCCTTTAAAAACAGCATATTTATCCATTGAAGCCGATGCTTTAGTTCCGGGAAGTGGCATCAACAAAGAAGGGGCACTAAAAGGGAAAAAGAAACATGTCTCAATGATCACAACATCGAATCCTTCCCTTACTACGAAATAGGAGCTTAGAATTAAAATGACAGACAGGTACCTAGTTAAAGCTCATGGCTACACACACACACACACACACACACACGCACTACCCCCCACCCCCAACCGTAAGTGACTAAAAAAAATGTCCTTTTTCTTGGGGGAAAAAATTAAAATAATGTGCAAGCAGTAATTTTTTTCTTGATTAATTGAAGAAGGGTAAGATCCACGCTGTCTAAGAATCTCTTTAAGCCATAACAACAATTGGAATGGCACTGGACACAGATTATAAAAGAATGATGACCTCTTGGAATTTTAACATATGGTCCATAAATCTGCAAAAGTGCACTGTTCCAAATATGTATACACAATATTTTAAAATAAATATGTTAACCTTCATATAAATTATTCTTTCACATAGGTTCAGAGTGCAGAGGTAGAAGAGCTAACATAAAAATCTACTTATGAAATGTTGTTCAAACCAAGATGTAAATTGTTTTTCTTTTGATCATATTGCATTGCTTACTGGCAGAAGTTGATACATCTGATAAGCAGCAGTGGAGTTAATACAATTTGCATTTTTACAAGGATCACATCAGCGATTCCAGAAGCTATCTTTGTAGTAAAACAACAATCACTTCAAAATTAGATAAAGATACTTCTGCCTGTGGACATATTTCTCGCTGGATGGGAAAATAGTGTAATGAGTAGTATCTGTGTGGGTAATTCTTGGAAGGCTTAAACACATACTATAAAAGCATTTCCCCCCACCCCCTTCCCTTATCAGACCCAGGCAGCTCCTAGGAAGAACCTTTACATATGAATGACTACATCATTCCACCACTAGTTTGTGTCATTCAATACCATACACACAAGTTATATAAATGGATTTCTATTGAGTTCTTTGCCCTAGAGCAAAAATCTTTCCACAGTCATTTAAATCTTCTTATCAGTGGCCTACCAAGGTAAAAACCAGGCTCTAGCACCTGCATGCTAATAGGGGTACACAGTGCTTTAGGACTTAATGCCATTAAATATTATAATTTCACATCACTACCAAACAGCTACTACATATCTGATCTTGACAAATGTAAGGGATCATCATCTGTACATTAGAGGTTGATTTTTAAAAATTCTATAATGAATTAAACTTTAAGCTCACTGTACAGAATGTTACATAGGGATAAAGGTAATCAGTGTTTTAGGAAAAAAACTATTAATACAACATTCAATGATCTATTTGTTTTATTAGTACATGACCCTCTGACTTTAGCTATGTTTTTTTAAAGCTCATTGGTAAAATCTTTCCATTAAATGTGACATTTAATATTATTAATTTTATTAATTTTAAAATTATATTCACAGAATTGGGAAAAAACAGAGGATCTTCAGAGTAATGAAGTCCTGATGATTAAAATCAACAAAATAAAATTCTATTCAAAAAAAGCTATGACTCGGACTCTATTTCATTCCAGATCTTTCTCTGAAGTTACTACTTAAAAAACCACTGCAAGTGTTTATGTCAGTTATATATAGTAGTTATTATCCATTACAAACATGAAAAGTTATTTCTACTGTTTAATAGTAATGAAAGTACTCAAGCAAGAGAGGCATATTTTTTTTTTTTAATTTAAGAACCTACATTCTATTGAAAGGTAAGATTATTTAAGAATTTGGCCACTAAAAAAAGTATTTGCTATTTCTCTAGTGAATCCATTATTGTTTTACAATCACTCCATATGGCTGTGGTAGATGGTTTTACTTAGTTGCTCATCCTGTTAAATACACACATTTAAAAAGAAATTTTTTGCAACCTCTGTGGAAAGCAATATGGATATACCTTAAAGAGATACAAGTAGAAGTACCATTCGATCCAGCAATCCCATTACTGGGCATCTACCCAAAAGAACAAATGATACTCTATAAGAAAGACACCTGCACCCGAATGTTCATAGCAGCACAATTCACAATTGCAAAGATGTGGAAACAACCCAAGTGTCCATCAATACATGAGTGGATTAATAAAATGTGATGTATATATACCATGGAGTACTATTCAGCTTTAAGAAACAATGGTGATATAGCACCTCTTGTATACTCCTGGATAGAGCTGGAACGCATTCTACTAAGTGAAGTATCCCAAGAATGGAAAGACAAGCACCACATGTACTCACCATCAAATTGGTATTAACTGAGCAACACATAAGTGCACATATAAGAATAACATCTATTGGATGTCGGGCAGGGGGGAGGGGGAAGGGGGGAGAAAGGGACGGGTATATCCATACACGAAGAGTGCAATGTGCACCATCTGAGGGATGGATACACTTGAAACTCGGACTTGGAGGTGGGGGAAGGGTAACAAATGCAACCTAAACATCTGTACCCCCATAATATGCTGAAATAAAAAAATAAATAAATAAAAAGAAATAAAAAGAAATTTTTTAATCTCAGCAAAGTAAAACAAACTAACTAACCCCAAACTCCTATACCTTAACCCTTTCTGAACTCTTCTTTTTTTAAAGCAAAATTTTTTAAAATTTTCTTTTTTATAGATAGGGTCTCTCTCTGTTGCCTAAGTTGGAATGCAGTCGCATGATCATAGCTCACTAGAGCCTTCAACTCCTGGGCTCAAGTGATCCTCCTGCCTCAGCCTCCTGAGTAGCTGGGACTACAGGCACATGTCATCACACCCAGCTAATTTTTCTATTTTTTGTAGAGATGGGGTCTCGATATGTTTCCCAGGCTGGTCTTGAACTCCTGGCCTCAAACGACCCTCCCAGTCTGGGTACGACGGCTCACATCTATAATCTTAGCACTCCGGGAGGCTGAGGCAGGAAGACTGTTTGAGCCCAGGAGTTTGAGGTTGCAGTGAGCTATGATGATGCCACTGCATGCTATCTGGGGCGACAGAGCGAAACTGTCTCCAAAAAAACAAAACAAAACAAAAAAACATCTTCCCATCTCAGCTTCCCAAAGTGCTGGGATTAGGTGTGAGCCACCGTGCCTGGCCCCTTTTGAACTTTTCTATCCTCTATGTCCCATGTCTGCCTTGTTGATTATTCCAGGCTGCCCAGTGCCTGGCACATAGTATTTTCTGAATGGACAACTGGATGATGTTGCTGTCATCCAGAACCCATTCATGCCTTAGGAGCAGGCTCAACTGCCATCTTTCCTTTGACATCCAGTTACACACCAAGTCTAACCAATTTCTCGGATGTAAACTGTTCAGTGTCTATAACTCTAAACCCAGAGCACCTCTCATCATCTCACAACAGGATTACCATGGCAATTGAATTTATCCCACACACAATAGCAAGCATCACTTTCATCATGCCACTTCTTATTCCTGAAATGCCTTATAGAGTGTCGTAAATCTTAAGGCATCCCACAACTGGTGCTGCCCTTAACTAATGTCATTTTCTCACAGACTAACAACATTCTCCATCCCAGCCTACTCCGAATACCTTACTTGCCTTTTCATCTCCTCTAACAAATGATGCCAATTTTCTGCTTAAAAATACCATGCAAAGTGGTCTCACCTAGGCTTAGCTATTTATATCATAATTTAACACATCTTTTTTTTTTTTTTTTTTTTTTTTGAGACAGAGTCTCACTCTCTTGCCTGGGGTGAGTGCCATGGCATCAGCCTAGCTCACAGCAACCTCAAACTCCTGGGCTCGAGCAATCCTACTGTCTCAGCCTCCTGAGTAGCTGGGACTACAGGCCTGTGCCACCATGCCCGGCTAATTTTTTCTACATATATTTTTAGCTGTCCAATTAATTCTTTCTATTTTTGGTAGAGACGGGGTCTCGCTCTTGCTCAGGCTGGTCTCGAACTCCTGAGCTCAGGACGATCCGCCCGCCTCGGCCTCCCAGAGTGCTAGGATTACTGGCGTGAGCCACCACGCCCGGCTAACACATCTTTTTTTAAAAAAATTTTTATAGAGGCCTCAGTGATCCTCCCACCTTGGCCTCCCAAAGTGCTGGGATTATAGGTGCGAGCCACCATGCCCAGCAACACATGTCCTTTTAAAACAAACTCACAGTATGGAATACAGAGTACTATAAACTAGGGAATTCATTATATACACATACATACACACACACACACACACTCAACAAGTAATCCTAAGAGAGTTTTACAAGATAATATAAATACCCAGATTAAACTAAGCTTCTTTAGGGCAAGAATTGTGGTTTTTCCTTCTGTATTTCTTGTGCCTACCCCAGTCTGGTATATAGCAGATGCTAAATAAATATTTGCTGAATGAATAAATGAACAATGTGTATGGATTCTTAGATACAAGCAACATGTTTTCACTCAAGGGGAGCATGGAAATGGTCAAGTCAGAACTATATGTAAAAGAGACATCTGCAAAGTATGGCTGTATATGAAAGTGAACGATTACACGGAGATAACGCTGTACAAAATTGCTAATATCCCATACATCTCAGGTCTAGCCACCATCTTATAACTTTCTACCTCCAGATTTTAATTTCATCTACTGAGAGAGTTTTTGTCCAGAGGAATGAACCAATTTGATAAATTCAGGTTATAACTTACATGCTGTAATATATTCATCCAACAAACCTTTATTAATTACATATCATAGGCATATACACTGCATATATAAACATGGAAGATTATCTTCAGATACTCCCTAGTAAGGGAAACAGTCAGGTAAACCAGTAACTACAATTAGGGCACAGATATTCACAAGGTACTACGACAGTAGAGAAAGAGGGGCCCTTAACTCATCTTGGAGCAATCATCAGATCGCTGGAGAGGGGTTAGGAAAAACTTCCTATATTTAGAGGATTTTTGAAATGGAATTAGGATTACCTATAGAGAGAACAGGTAAGGGTATGGCAGATTGAAGAAAATAGAATGTGTAAAGCCCAGAAGCTTGAAAGAGCATGGTCAGTTTGGCATGGCTGGAATATAAACTGTCAGGCACATAATACAAATGACAGGAGCCAAGTGATGAGACAGAAGCAACATCACACAAGGATTTTTCCACACCAAGGAGAGCTGACAGAGTTAACGGTGGTAAAAGAGAGAGAACAGAGCCAAGAATAGACAATCTGTTTACAATTTGGTGACTGGATATGGTGACACTATTCACCAGGGAAGGGAATGATAATTTAACAAATTTTTATTTGGCTATGAGTAGGAAAACAATGAATTTAATTTTATGCAGTGAGTTTGAGAGGCCTTGGGTCATTTAGATAGGGGTGCTTAGATACAGCAGTAGTACATATAAACTCTGTTCAAAGGAAGAGATTTGGAATAGAAATATGATTACATGTCTATAAGGTTAATGATACATATGTTGGTCTAGTGGTCTTGGAAATTCCAGTACTCTATAGTCACATCTCTCATGTTTCTTCTATTTCTTTTTTTTTTTTTTTTTTTGAGACAGAGTCTTGTTCTGTCACCTTGAGTAGAGTACAGCGGTGTCATCATAGCTCCCTGCGACCTCAAACTCCTGGGCTCAAGCCATCCTCCTGCCTCAGCCTCCTGAGTAGCTGGGACTACAGGTGCATGCCAAAACGCCTGGCTAATTTTTCTATTTTTAATAGAGACGAGGTCTCACTCTTGCTCAATCTACTTTCGAACTCTTGAACTCAAGCGATCCTCCCGCCTTGTCCTCTCAGAGTGCTAGGATTACAGGCGTGAGCCACCATGCCTGGCCCATATGTTTATTCTACATGTTATTTACATGTATTTGACATTTCTTAAAATCAGAAGAATAATCTCTTTTCCTAGTTTGTAATTCTCTGTAATAGCCTATCCCTTAGTTCTTGTTACAGTGTGTATGCAACGAAGAGTTGAATAAGAGATAATCAATTGGTTAAAATGGAAAAGATGAAGGAAACTGCATAAATAAGAACATAAGAGAAATGGAGTATGTACTCTGACAAAAACAAATTCCAACAATAAAACCAAAGGAATTCATATTGCTTACTCTGGTGTTCTGATGTGTTCTACTCTGCAGAAGAAGTATCTGAATACTTAAAAAAAAAAAAACTGAGATGGAAAAGTGTTGACAACATATTGACCGAATCAGTGGCCCCCAACCTTTCTGGTACCAGGGACTGGTTTCATGGAAGACAAATTTTCCACAGACAGGGGTGGGCAGGTTGGAGGGTGGGAGTGGGGGTGGTGAGGATGGGGGGCAGGGAGGCAGAGCTCAGGCGGTGATGAGAGCTATGAGGAGCAGCTGTATAGATGAAGCTTCGATTGCTCACCCCGCTGCTCACCTCCTGCTGTGTGTCCCCACCCCTTCCTAAGTTTCATGGAAGACAATTTTTCCATGGACAGGACTGGGGTGCAGGTGGGGGGTGCAGCTAGGTCCCTAACAGGCCACAGACTGGTACTGGTCCTTGGCCCAGGGATTGGGGACCACAGAGTTACTATACCTAAGGGGTAAGCAGGTACATAAAACATTAGAGAGAGGTTTGTGCAAGTATCTATGCAAACAAACAGAAATCTCAAGGCTTAAAAACCAGTAATGTCAAAAATAAGAGACATGAATAAAAAAATATTTAGAGTTCTAAATTATGACATCTGTGGAAAATCAACAGAATATTATATTACAAAAATATAAAATTACATGTCTCTGCCTAAGAAGCTTTTCAACAGTTGAGGACTTGGCTCTAATACAAGAACTTGAAGTCATCACCACACAGGTGCACTCAGCCACAATAAAATCAGGTTTAGTACAAGCAAAAAAAATACATACTGGCAAGCAGGTGTATATTGGGAAGAAATAGTAGAAGCTGAAGTTTAAAGCGGACAAAGGGAAGAGAAGTTTGAAGTGTAAAAGCATGAATAAAGAAGGAATAATGAAGGAAAGTATTAGAGTAAGGAGTCATTTTTTTAACTTATACTTAGCCTTCTTATTGTGGATGTCTCTTTCTTAATGATTAAATACAATGTTATATATATTCAACTCTTTTCTACCTGTTTCCATGCTGGGCATTATTTGTTTTTGAAGAAGCAGGCAACTCTTGGAAATCACTGAATGAGTCATCAAGAGATCCTGACTTAGAAGCATCCTGAAAATCCTGGAAGTCATCTTCTTCTGGCTTTACCACCTAGGTTTCCCGAAGACATTTAAATTAAAAGCATCAAATGGATAAAATAAGTAAACAAATATCCAACTGTCAACCTCAAAGACTGCCTTTTAAATTTCTCAAGTTAGGTATAAATACCTAATTTTAGAAGAACACGCTTTAGATACAATGTCAACTCAAGTGCTTAAGGCAAGAATCCTGTTTTGTATTTTTAAATACTCTCTGGTACAAATAAATGGTAAAAGACTAGTTTAAAGAGCTAATCTATACATTTTTTAAGGAGCTGAATCACATTCACTGGGTTACTGATAGCCTGCCATCTTTAAAAAATATTTTATGCATGTTTGTAAATTACAAAAGTGACACAAGCTCATCATAACTAATCACATACATGTACAAAGTAAACAGTGAACAGTGACTCCTAATCCCACACTCCAGAAGTATTGTTAACAGTTCATTTGTTTTATAGAACTTATGAAGCTCTTTCATAGAGCTTATACTGTTACTCCATACTTTTTTTTTAAATTTAAGATTCTTCAGGCTGAAATTCTGTACTTTTCAAAAAGATAATTATATAACATGAACATCTGTCCATGCAGTATACGTAGATCTATCTGATTCATTGCTATACTTAGTGTACCACTGTATGGATGAACTGAAATTTAACCTTTCTCCTTCTGATAAACATTTAGCTATTTCTAATTTTAAACAATGCTCCAACAAATAATCTTGTGTATCTTTGGTAAATTAAGTTACTACTTCTGTGGGATAGGTTCCTAACGGTGTGACTACTAGGGTCAGAAGACAGGGACATGTAGAATTTTGATAGCTATTGACAAGCCTGCCTTCCAAAAAGGCTGTACCAATAAACCTAGAGCACACTAGTCACTTTTTCCCTACATTACTTTGACACTAAATATTACACATTTTAAAAAATTTTTTGCTAATCTGAGAAGTGAAAAACTGAAGTATTCTAATTTTGGGTTTAGCAGTTTCCTTAAAAGACACAACCTAAAAATTTAACTAATTTTATTAGGTTTGATGTTTAAAAATGTATATACTACAAAGAACTATAAATCTTCAGCTAAAATTCAAATATCTTAAGACTTAAAACACATTTTCATGTTTTTTAAATAATAAAAATATAAATTTCATATTGTTTTAATACTGTTTAATTTCAACTTCAAGTGTTCACCACAATCCAGCAATCTTCTCTATGTATCTCTGAAAAAAAAAAAACAAGGTGCACAGATTCACTTTTAGGGATTATTTGGAATATGCACAGCTTCTTCACTTACCTGATTTGCAGGGTAAGTTGGCATGAAGCCACTAGAAGCCTGGGCTGCAGCTCCACCCACTGGTCCAACGATGTTAATGCCCATGACTGGCTGTCCCAGGCTGAGGGGCATGGAGCCTGCAGGGCCTGAAGGTATCACAGTCGGCTGATTCACAGGGGTAGGCAGTGTCATAGGAAAGCCACTTAAAGTTGGAATAGGAGCTGCTGGAAACTGGTTTAAAGCATCGGGACTCATAGCAGGAACGCCTCTCTACAAAAAAAAACAGGAGGAAAATGGACACATTTTAGGGGACTACAAACCACCATACAATCTCAATCTGGCAAAGAGAGGCCTAAAGGTAAAATCTGTAGCCTTCATATGTTTCCACTCTGACTTTCCCAAAACTCATGAATTTGCTACAAGAAAAAAGTACCAAGGTTAATGTAAACCTGATACTTAGGCCAGGATGCACACTGTATAAAACTGTACATTTTTGAAGTACTGCATCCTGAAAATGATTTAATTTTAATGTACAAGGAGTTCTACAATGTAGTAAAAAAGGATTCATGTCTTTCGATTTATATTAATAAAATTATTTATTTTTTTGAGACAGGGTCTTGCTCTGTCACCCAGGCTGGTATGTAATGTCATGATCATAGCTCACTGCAACTTCCAACTCTGAGTCTCAAGCAATCCTCCTGCCTCAGCCTCCCAAGTAGCTAGGACTACAGGCATGTGCCATCACACTTGGCTATTAAAATTTTTTTTTTTTTCAGAGACAGGGTCTTGCTATGTTGCCCAGGCTGGTCTCGAACTCCTGGGCTCAACTAAGCCTCCTGCCTTGGCCTCCCAAAGCACTAGGATTACAGGCATGAGCCACCACACCCAGCCTAAATTTATTTGATGGAACTTTAGAAACATTGTCTACCTGTGTTACTGCTATCATGGCGAGAACGGTATAAAGTTCTTCTTTAGTAAGTTTGCCAGGTGTAGTTCGATTAGCTAAGGCCCATATCTGTCCAAGAGTTTCTCTGGGAAGTCCAGATGACATCAGAATGGGATAAAGTTTAGCAGTATCTATTCCAGTTGGAGTCATTGTGGTTTCTAAAATTTTCTTATAGGCATCTATTAAAGGAAAGACCACATTACAAATGTAAACACATTACAAGTACAAGTGATTGACCTTTTTTGTTGTCATTGTTGGTATACAAGAATAATCTTAAATCAAACTGCTTTCATAGAACTGAAGCCACATCAGGGTTTGAATTCCTGAAAAGATATTCTAGTGGGAATATCCAGCAGACAATTAGAGTCTGGAGCTTAGAAGACAGGTTGGAGCTTGGTCCTAAAGATAAAGATTTAGAGCAGACGGTAAGATAAAGTCTTATAATTCAGTAGGAGATTGTAACAACAAGATGAATGTGGTAAAAGCAGAGTAACAATGGTGGGAACACTTTGCAAATAGCAGGAAGTAAGAATTATACTAACACCACTCTTTTGACCCAATGAATCAAAGGCTGTGAGAGAAAACACCATCGGTGAAAGTGCTATGGAAATACAGCCTTCAAAGAAAGACCTGATTTCGGTTAAGGTGAGGAAGCAGAACAGTGTTTGAAAAAAGAAAGGTACTGTTGGTGAGTTTTTCACAATAATGTTGGTTTTCCAAAGGACAAAGTGGGAAAGGCTGTTAGAGTTAGGGTTGCTATATAAAATAAAGAATGTCAATAATGCATGGGACATACTTATACAAAACAATTATTTGCTGTTTATCTGAAATTCAAATTTAACTGGACATCCTGTATGGTTATTTGCTAAATCTGACAAGCCTGGTTAGTTGCTGTTGGGATGAGGAGGGCAAAATGAGACAGAAAAATGTTTAAAACAAAAATTTTACATCTAGGATTATAAATATGGATTGTAGGTTAATAGCCTGGCAATAAGAACACATATTTTGACTAGGAAAGTATGTGTGCATATATGTTGGGAAGGAGGAGGGAGAAAGAAATACAAACTGGCAGATAACGGATAAAACTCCAATATATACCAAGATCTAGACTTTGTTTGGCTTAAGGACAAAGATACAAACTATGTAATAGGTATCTGGAAGAAAATCTATTATTTCTACGTACAATTGAAGTCCCATATGGTTTTGGGAATGATTAGCCTTTCAATTTGTGATTATGTGATTATGGTATAAAGTAGACATTACCAGTTTCTTTCAAAAAGAAGTTCAACTACAGACATCTTGAATGAGTTTTACTAATATTTAATCAAATGCAGAACAACTTTAGTCTATGACTGACCTAGAAAACTGAAGATCTAATGAAAATTACCTTCAGTTTTCAAGGTGTTGGCAAAGTATCATACAATAAATGGGACAAGTTATAATAAATTACAACTACATTTACAATTTTAAAGCCAAATATACAGATGAGAATTCTGGGCAAAGAAACTTTTTTACCTGGAACCAAACTCTCATTATAAATCCAAGGAGGCATTCTGGGCTGAACTGGATCTTGCGAGGGAAATACTCCCACACCTGGAAGATAAGGAACATTAATATATATAATGGTCCATGGAGAGGATAGGGAAATCACACTGAGTCATGGTTTTTTATAAAGAACAACACTGGCTGCAGACACTAAAAAAAAGTCACCAATACAACTAAAATATTTGTGTTTCTTTCCCCCATCTGGTGTTTGATTCAGGATAAAATATTTGGTTTCTAAACAATTCTTGTACACTATGTCCTAAAGAGTAAATTAAAGAAAAACTAAAGCATACCAAATCAATCTTCTAAATCACATGAGGCTTGCACCATTTCACATGTATTACAAATTGAAGGAAAAAACATGATAGATGATGATTTTAAAATTATGTATGTAAAAAAATTTAACTGTACAAGCTTTACTTGCAGCTTTTAATAATGCCTCTTTGCAAAGTCTCACTTTTTTTTTTTAACCTACATATGACACTGCTGCCTTAGATATATAAGACTTTTGGGGTTTTTTGGTCCAATAAATTATCCTCCAAAAGTTTGCCTCCTAGGCTGCCCACATTCTAATTCATCTCTGCAAGCTGAGTTTATAAAATTTTGATCTTTTAAGGCAGTGGTGCAATATGATTTATTTCAGAGAAAACAAAATTATATTCTCATTGGTGACTTTTCCAGTTATATTTTAACTTTTTAACCTTTATGGAAGAACAGAAAGTGTAAAGGAGAAAAAAGAGAGCTTTTATAAAAGGAAAGGAAATTTTAAATCAGAAATGATTCTGATTAAGAAAACTGGTTATCAAAATCATTTTTGAAAAGGAGTAACAGTGTGGTGAAAGAATTCAGAGCAAAATCTTAGGGGTTAATTGGAGAAAGGAATACATTAAATATATTTTAAGCAAAATTTCAATTAGCAAAATTAAGCAGCATTCTTTTAAAGATTAATGCCTTAGGTGTTAGCATTTGAGCGACATTTGGTTAAACAAACTTTTTGCTGAATGTTTCATGAGCTCACCACTCTCTTCATTTGACAGGTTTTGGTCTGAAGCCTTTTCTGCCTCTGCAGTGGTGGTACCACTTACACATCCATCTACAGCACCCCCGTTACTGGCTGTTAAACTGGGATGGTTCTTACTGGAACCTGGGCCTAGGGCTTTGTGCCCAACTTCAGAAGTATTTAATTTAATTTGTTCCTGCCCAGATGTACTTATATCACAAGATACTATGAGCTTCTCTTCCAAGGAAGGGCCTAAACAAACAGCATGAAGGATTATTTGTATGTAACTGCATATATCCAATCTTTTCAATCATCCATCTCCACCCCCATATTCTAAAGGGAAGTCTCCGCCACATATAATGTGAACTTTGAAATAATTCAATCGTTACACATTTGTAGAGGACTCAAAACACTTTGGAGATTTGGAAGAACTCAGACATAATTATCTACTGTGATTCTCAAGAATTCTATGAGATAGTAGGTAGAACAGTATAGTGGAAGGAGTATTACCTTAGAAATCTGGTGATCTACATAAGATATAGATACTTCACTAACTACACGGAAGGCCTCTGGCCAGTAACATAACCTCTGGGTCTGTTTCCATGTCTAACAAATGAGTAAGTTTGGACTGAGTAAATGTCTGCCAAGATCCCTCCCAGCACTGTGCTATGTCTCAAGCCAGAGTGAGTAGGTGCCCTATTATTTCGTATATGATAAAAACAAAGGTACAGAAATGTTTAAAGACTTGTCCAAGGAAAACTGGTAGTAAATGAATGACCTAGGCTTCTGCCCCAAGTGCTCTGGCACTGAAACAGAAAGAACACTCTCTAAAGTAGCTTTCCCTATCCTCATTATTTTTAAGAAAATGACATTGGTGAATTTCCCAAAAAAAAAGTAATCTTCTTGAGAAATCGGTTTGTTTTTAAAGTTCTAAGGTGGTCCAAATACTCCTAATTTAGGAGCAAAGTTTTAAATTGCCCTTCTGGAATGTGAAGACTCTAGAACTTAAAAATTGAGACTCTTATTTTGGTTAATTTCGACAGAATTTCAACAGTACTCATACATTCATGTACATGTTTCTTTGCCAACATCACTGTATTATTCTACTTATATAACAGAAATAAATTATCCCAGGATATCTTAAGAATATTTTCATTAATAATGCTAGGAGTTACCTGCTTTCTGTACATTGTGTGAGGCTGGAGCAGTAGAGAAATAAGGAATTTGCCCAGGGACACCGTGTAAGGCAAAAGACACTGGAATCTGACCTGGAGGGAGAGGCTGTGCCCCAGCCTTCTGTACATGCAACTGGCCAAGTGGGGTGGTGGGGTGGAAAGATTGAAAGGGCTGGGACGAAGAGGAAGGCCCACATGGGGGAACTTCAACAGGCCCCTGCATAAAGTCACTGAATTCTTCTTCATCAAGAAAGGCAGGTGATGGGGAGACAGTTTTAGTAGAATGAGATGATGTGGGACAATCTGCAAAATGGAAAATGGCAATGAAACACGCAGAAATGAAAATCAACAGGGAAAAAGAAATTAAGATGTAGCATAATTCCAAAATAATACGCCGAAACGTGAAAAGTGGAGGTGAACAAGAAATAACAAGTAACAACAGTCGAATGGAATTATACATTGCATGCAAAACATTTTATATCTATTGATACACAAGTTTACCTCTTTTTAAAAGAAAGTTGTATAGCTATTTTGCATTGGGGTCAAAAACAGAAAAATGTAAAATTCAAAATTTCTTTTTTTTTTTGAAACAGGGTCTGTCACCCAGGCTGGAGTACAGTGATGCAATCATAACTCTATGTAACCCCCAACTTGAATTCCTGGGCTCAAGTCATCCTCCCACCTCAGCCTCCTGAGTGGCTGAGACTACAGGTGTGTGCTACCACATCCAGCTAATTTTGTTGTTTTTTTAAAATTTTCTGTAGAGACGGGGGAGAGGGGGTGTCTCATTATGTTGCCTAGGCTGGTGTCGAACCCCTGGCTTCAAGCAATACTCCCAGCATGCTGGGATTACAGGCATGAACCACTGCGCCTGGCCCAAAATTTATTTATTAGGTTAGTAACAATTTTTTCCTGAGACCACTAATAATTTATATCGAAGTGGTGATTATTTTTGAAATCCAAGTGATCTGCTTATCTTGATAATACTCTCTCAACCAAAATATACCAGAGATAAGAAAACCTCCCTATATGGTGGTGAATATATTTTGGACAGATATATACTGTGATGATTAAATTTCATTATTTAGTAAGAAATTAATTAAGAAATAATGGATGAAAACAAACTTATAATTTTTGATATATCATTCCTGATCCATATACTCTGCAGAGATCATATTTCAGTAAAGTTGCCATATAAGGGATGAAAGTTACAAAAGACAAGAACATTAAACACATTATCAAGGTGATATTTTCTTGTGAAAAGCATCAAAATTTGAACATCATAAAGTGATGAATCAAACAACTAAACAGTCAATTTAAGAAAGTAAACCTTGACTGAAGACTATGCTTAAAAGACCTTTGGAGCTAAAGGATATAAATATCTGTGGCTTTTTATTGTTAAATGTGAGATTCACTTACGTAATAAAACTGCCCTACAGGGGCTACATTTAACATGAAGCTTGTTGATAATGCTATTTTAATTGCTGCTTCTCAACTACTTTGAATGGCTTTAATATTTACTAAAGTCTAATGTCACAATGAATAGTCTTTTTTACAAAAAGGCTCTCGTCAGAAAAATGGAGACACTGCATACCTCTCTCTAGTATCAACGAAATAAAATCTGGATGCACAGAAAGTTCTATGAAAGATGCAAACTGAATATGCAAAATTATTGCCTTAATTTTGTTTAAAAAAATAAAAAAGCCATGCCATATTGAATTCCAAGCCTCCCAACAATGGCTATCAAAAGTGTGAAATTAGGTTCTCAATTTGGGTTCTCAGCTACTTTGAATATTTTTAAAATGGACCCTGACAATTTACTAGCAATATACTCTAAAGGCTAAATCAATGTTTCTTTGCATTTGGCTGGAATTATGTTAATTCTATGTGGTATATATTTTGGTCCATATACTCTTACAGCTACATATATGATTAATAAGCATAAAAATTATGATAAATGCAGCTTGTATATTCAATATTTTAAAATAGTCTATGGGGGGGGAATTAAAAGATGCCTTTGGTGGTAAAAAAGGGTGGAAACTCATTTTATATACTTTAGACCTAGCTTTAAGACTGGAGAGACTCTGGAATCTACTTGGACTTATTTCAGAACAATTTTTTTCTGGCTCAGCATGAAGTAATCAACTAGAAATTATAATTCCATGTATGTTGATTGAACTCATGAGACTTGAACACCAGAACACCAATTTATTACTTAACAATGATTATTCCTCATTGTTAATACTTATTGTTAAACTACAACCAGTTGCCAAAAAGGGCATTCCATATGGGTAGAACAGTGTTTGATCCAATAATGACCATTCCCCTGCTTTCCTCTTCTTTTTCCAAGTTCCATGCCAGGTCCAGTTTTTGTATTAACTTCCAACATCTATTTTTAAATTACGTCTTGACTTCATTATTCAGTTTATAATTTTCATTTTTAAATGTTTTTCCTTCCTGATTTCAACCTTACTGCTAATATACATTCTCTTCTCAATCTTGGTATATGTTTTATCTTGGGGCATGCTTTTGGAATGGGAATTTAGCTATACAATCTAACAAATGAAATTAATAGAACAGAGTCAAAGCTGTCCCAGAAAATAAAGAATTGGTTACTGTCCCAATACTGCATTATTCTCTCCTGATACCACCTATAAAAGGTACTATGATAGAAGGGTTCAAGATAAAATTTATTGGTATAATATTTTCCACCAGAAGATAGTATTTTCTTGGTTGGTTGAATGATTTACGAAACTGTTCACTTATTAATGTTATATTATTCTTGAAATTAGCTAATAAAATGTCAAAATATTTTTTTTAAAAGGTTGTGGTTAATAGTTATACACAAAGACAAGACTCATTTCAACTGCTAAATGTTCAAAGCAACAAGAAATCCCTTTACCCTGCTCTAAACAGGCACATTTCTTTTTTGCTTACCTGATGATAAATTTTGATAAAAACTACAAAGAAATGTAGTAAAGAAACTAAAATTTCTTGAGGAGCATTATTCCCCCCATGACTACTTTTTTTTTTTTAGGGGGTGGGGGTTCTGGGGAGGGGTGCTCACCTGCCTTGTTTGTTTTTGTTCAGACAAGAGTCTCACTCTGTCGCCCTACGTAGAGTGCAGTGGCATCACTGTAGCTCACTGCAACCTCCAACTCTTGTGCTCTAAGCCATCCTTCTGCCTCAGCCTCCCAGGTAGCTGGGACTACAGATGCGCACCACGATGCCCAGCTGGGTTTTTTTTTTTTTTTAAAACTTCTGTTTGGTAGAGATGGGGTCTCACTCTTGCTCAGGCTAGTCTCAAACTCCTGAGCTCAAGCAATCCTCCCGCCTTGGCCTCCCAGAGGGCTAGGATTACAGGCGTGAGCCACCACACCCAGCCCATGACTATTCTCAAATGGGCATTTTAACAATTTGTAAGTTTAATCACATTGAATAATAAAATCTGAACTAGCTGATAAAAACATAAAATTATTTTAAAACAATGAGAATGAAATGGTAAACCCTTTTACTACATTTTGCTCTGACTGAATGGATTTTACTAATGTTAACATATTCATTTATATACAGAAGATTTACAAGTGAGGTTGTCATACTGACATTCAACTAGAAGACAAAGAAGATTTTTTCCTCCCAAGATAGTTGTTATCCAGACCAGAGCTATTAAGTCATTGTAAATTTTAAAATGTCCAAATCTGTACTCAGCTTGAAGGAAGAGTTCTGACCTGACTCTTCACACACAATGGTCAATTAAACATATAGGGACTACAAGTCACTTTTCAAGAAAAGAAAAACTGAATGCCTCTTAGAATTAAAACTACCTGGTTTCTTGGGGTGCGATGCTGGAGTAGGGTGCATTTTAGCATCTCTGGAAAATCCATCTAAATTTCCTTTTATGGCTTCCAAAGCATCATCTCTACTCTTCTCTCCTGTCTAAGAGACAACAAATGTGTGTGTATGTTTTCACTTTTCTCTTTGTCCTGAACCCTCCCAAATTAAGACAAAAAGCAAACATATTAGTCTATTTCCAATATTTTTACCATATACTTTTGATAATGAATTCTCCAAGTTAGAAAGACATCAATAAATGTATAAAACAAAGACACAAAATGACATTCCATAGAATACAAAAATATTAAAAGGTCCATTTATAAATATTTTAGGATACAGCTGTTTGATATTAAGTATCCTGTAAGGATCCTAGGAGAAACATGAAATATCACTAATATAAAATTAACACTTTCCAAGAAGATTACAAACATTGCCATGACAGCGGAGTTGAGAAGACAACAGCTGGCTGCTATCCTATTCCAAACATCAACAACAAAGCATCTTTATAGAAAAAGAAAAATTCTTCCCTTTAGGACTTGCATAAACCCAAATGAAAGAAATCAATCACAGCCTCAGCTTGGGCTGGTGACTAAGTGACAAAATCTACTGAAAGAGTGAGAAGAGGCACATTCAGGTGTGTATGTTTTGGGTGAGGAAAGGTGGTGTATGTATTACCTTGGGTTTCACACTACTCAGAAGTCTAAGCTTTTGCTTCTGCTCTTCAAACTGGCGTCTTTTTCTTTCTTCTTCTAAGAGTTTTTGCTGCTGTTCAAATCGTTTTCTAAAGGAAAAACGGTCTAATAAAGAACCAGCTTCAGGGATTATTAACTGTGCTATATTTAGATTTCCACTAATAGTTTCAGCAATGTCATCTTGTATCTCTAGAACTGTAAACTTAACTGCTAAATATATCTAATTTTCTTATGGCAATCTTGTTTCCTCACTATATTAATTCCAAAATATTTGACATGAGTCTAAAAAATGATTTTCCTAAATTATCTATATGAATTTATCTATCTAATTTGCAAGGTGAGGAAACATTTTTTTGCATACAAAAGTAATTCAAAAAACAGAGAGGCAGACAAACACAAAAACGCTCTTTGCTCTACACAGAAAAAGGAAACTTCCTTGTAAAGGCACTGTGATATGGGAGAACGAGTAATGCTCCAGGAATCAGGAGGCCTGCATCTGGGTCCAGGCTTAACTGTGCAAGCTGGACTGACAAGTTGTTTCATTTCTCTGGACCTCACTTTCACTAGATGTAAAATAACATGGCTGAATTAGAGGATATTTGAAGCTCTAAATTTATTACAGTATTTTAGAGAGTTTTAAAGCCAATTTGACTCTTTTCATTTCATATCTGCATGAGAGATCATTTGACCATTTTTAAGATAGGTGCTATTATATATTTGCTTGTTATCCTTGATTCTTGGAGGTCTCTTACTGCTGCTCTTCAGCAAACTGCTTCTGCATGTCTGGAGTGTACTGTGGGCCTGGAGGACGCATGCCCAGGAAGGGTGCCTGTCCCAGGTAAGGCATTCCTGCTGCTGGCATTGGTCCCATTGGTATTCCTGCCTAGAAAAAATAGATAAAGGCTTAAAAAACACAATTTCCCCTTTTCATTATCACAAAGAAAAATGTAACCTCCATAAATTCTTTAGTATTTTTATTAAATTATACAAATACATTCTAATAAAAAGATTCAAAGAACATAGGCTAAAAATAGAAAGCTCCCCTTAATATCTAGCCCCTCCCTTCCCTTCACCGCCCCACAGGTAACCACTGCTAATATAGTCTGACAGGTGTAAGTATGCGCACACAAGTTATATTCCTGTGAGCTCACTAATCCATACTCTTTGAGAAGAGGTATATCTTACACACCTTTGTATTTCCAGCAATAGATAAGAGGCTGGCATATGGTACTCATACCACAAATAAAATTAAATCTGATTTTCTAATAATACGATAACGAATATTTTGATGTTATCAAAGGCTTGACATTCAAACCTTTACAGAAAATAAAATAAATTTAATCAATAATGACATAATACAACAGCATAAAGTTTACTACAGTGACCAGAAATAAAAATAGTATAACGCAATAGCTAATCACAAAATCTGACATTAAAAATGACAATGGCTAATTTTCACTGAGTGAAAACTTTTTTACTCCTCAACCTTCTCCCTGAAACGTTCTTCTTCTGACCCTAACTGAAACCTGTCCCTGAAACCTTCTCATTTGGAGATTGCTGCTTCTCTTCTACATTTCCTATAAATGGAGAATACTACTCCTTGCTTCTTCTGAACCTTTTCTTCTCTCTCTTCCTTCAAAAACCTGAACACATTTTAATTTCTTGCCATTAGACTTTTTTATTCACTATCCTACCTTGTTCATGTCATCTACTGACTCTCAACTTCCTCATTCTTCAATTGAACACTTCATAACTTTGCTATCTTCCATTCTACCCCTAAATTGCTCTTGGTGACATCAACAATCAATGGATGACTCATCTAACACCATGACCTTCCAGGTCTTTGGCCTCCTCGTCATAATCATGTCCAACACACACCATTCTAGTTTTCTGCTCCATGGTCACACCCTTGGTATCAGCACCAAAAACTGCATCATCTCTAAAATCTTGATGTTAAGCATCCCAGCACTTGACCACCACCTCCTACCCTTCCAGCTCATCTATACCAGTAATTCTCCTACCTCATTAATACCTACCACCTGCTAATTTTACAACTTTTCTCATGATCTATCATCTGTATAATGTCTTCATTTCTCTTCTTGCTCAGCTTACATTCCAAGGTTCAATATTAAATGCCCATGTAAACATAACCTTAACTCCCTTACTTGTCAATTCCTTAGTATAGTTTCCTGGAAACCTCGTGCCTCCTTAGAGTCAACTAATCACCTCTCTTATGCTTGTACCCAAAATACTGAACCTTGCTGGAGAGAAAAACATTGGGGATCATTTTAAATTCCTGACCACAAATCTAAAATGGATCCTCAACACAGGCCAGTCTTGTAAGAACTCTTGCTATGTAAGATTTCGGTACTTTGAAATTTCTTGAGATTTGCGATGGTCCATTTACTATGGTCAATTTTAATAAATATTCCATGTTTGCTTAAAAAAGAAAGTATACTTTGCAGTTGTTGAGAACCATGTCCTATCGTATGTCCATTAGTCAAGCTTGCTAAGAAGGTTACCTAAACCTGTATCTTCACTGACTGTGGATTTGTGTGTTCTTGTTTTGTCAATTTCTATCTTATACATTTTGAGAGAAGGTTATTAGGTGCATACAAATGTGGAACTGTTATATCGTTCTGGTGAATTTAACCTCTTACCATGATGAAAGACCTTCCTTAACTCTAGCCTTGTAAGACTTCTGCTTAAAGTATATTTTGTCTGATTTTCCTATAGCAACAATAGTTTTTTTTCCCTTCTGATAATACTTATATCTTTTTTTATTCTTTTAAATTTTCCTGTATCTACATTTTAATTGTGTTCCTTGTAAGCATCGAATAGTTAGAATTTTATCTTTTAAGTGATTCCTTTAGACCATTAACATCTAATATAATTAATATAGTTAGGTTTAAAACTACCTTCTTATTGTGATTTGTTCTACCTTTTGTTCTGTTTTGTTTTCTTTCCTGACTTTTTTTGGACTATTTTTTCTTCTATCTTTTTCATCTCTATTTGTTTAGGAGGTGTTTATATAACCTTTTAAGACTACCCTTGAAATCACAACATGCATTCTTGTACTAGTTCGGGTTGCTCTAACAGATATGATAGATTGGGTGGCTTAAACAACAAACATTTATTTCTTACAGCTCTGAAAGCTGAGAAGTCCAAGATCTGCTGGCAGAGCTGGTGTCTTGGTGAGGGCCTGCCTCCTGGTTTCCATCTTCTTGTGTCCTCACTTGGCCTAGAAACCCAGCTCTAGTTTCTTTCTCTACTCATAAGAACACTAATCCCAATCATGGGGCCTCTACTCTCACCTAAACCTAATTACCTCCCAAAGGCCCCACTTCCTAATACCATCCAACTGGGGGTAGGGTTTCAACATGAATTTTGGGGGACACAAACATGCAATCCATAGCAATTCTTATTAAGCCTCTAATGTTAATCAATACCTTTATCTTTCTTGCACAGAATACAAAGACCTTAGAATATTAATTCCATTTACTAGGACACTCTCTACCCCTCAACTTATACACTATATGTATTTTAATTTTCTGAGTATTTTTAAATCCATAAAGAAATTGGTTCTTGGCTTTTTTTAATTTTAAGAGACAGGGCTATCTCTGTCACTCAGGCAGGAGTTCAGTGGTGGGATCATAGCTCACTGTAGCGTTGAACTTCTGGGCTCAAGCAATCCTCCTGCCTCAGCCTCCCGACTAGCTAGGACTACAGGCATGTGCCATGGCTAATTTTTTAATTTTTATTTTTTTGCAGAGACAAGGTCTCACTATATTGCCCAGGCTGGTCTTGAACTCCTGGCTTCATGCAATCCTCTGGCCTCGGCCTCCAAGTGCTGGGATTTAAAGGGGTGAGCCACTGCGCCTAGCCTGTTACTATACACATTGTACCTTTAGGTTCACCCACATCTATATCTCTTTTTGTTCTTCATTCTTTCCTGTATCTGACTTTCCATCTGGGATCATTTTTCCTTTTCCCTGAAGTCCTTCTGCCTTTACTTCCTACAGAATTTCATTCAATAAAGGTCTGCTTTATTTTACCTTCATTCTTGGAGGTTGGTTGTTATTTTATTTTTTTTTGAGACAGAGTCTCACTCTGTTGCCCGGGCTAGAGTGACGTGGTATCAGTCTAGCTCACAGCAACCTCAAACTCCAGGGCTCGAGCTATCCTCCTGCCTCAGCCTCCCAAGTAGTTGGGACTACAGGCATGCGCCACCATGCCCGGCTAATTTTTTCTATATATTTTTAGTTGTCCAGATCATTTCTTTCTATTTTTAGTAGAGACGGGGTCTCACTCTTGCTCAGGCTGGTCTTGAACTCCTGACCTTGAGCGATCCTCCTGCCTTGGCCTCCCAGAGTGCTAGAATTACAGGCGTGAGCCACCACGCCCGGCCTGGTTGTTATTTTTAGTTTAGTACACTGAAAACATCATTCTAGTGTTTTTTGGCTTCCACTTTTTTCTTTGGCTACTTTTGGGATTTTGTCTTTGGTTTCTGCAGTTTCTCTGTGATGTGTCTGGATGTAAGGATTTCTATTTACTTACTCTTGCTGTTTGGTACTCATGCCCTTGTATGGTAGCCTCGATACAGTTTTTATACTGGGGAAATGATGGCATGTGGCTAGGGCATAAAAGACACTGAAGCTTCTGCCTTCCTCTCTCAAATCAATCACTCTGGAGAGGTCCATGTGGAAGTAGATGGCCATCTAGGAACTGAGGCCAACGGCCAGCACTGAAATGCCAGCCATGCAAGTGGGATGCCTTGTAAGCAGAACCTCCAGCCTCAGTAAAGCCTTCAGATGAATGCGGCCCCAGACTGCAACCTCCTGAGAGACTCCGAGTCAGAACCATCCAGCTAAAGCCACTTCCCAATTCCTTCCACAGGAATTTTGAGATGTTTATTGCTGTTTTAAGCTACTATGTTTTGGGGTGGTTTGTTTTACATCAATAGATGTCTAATGGAATCCTGCCTGGATTTATCGGGATTCCTGATTCTGTAGATCAATGTCTTTCGACAGTTCAGGGAACTTAGCCATCATTTCTTTTCACTTATTCTCTCCCTCCTTTCCTTCTAGGATTCCAACTAAACACTTTTTAGACTTTCTTATGGTATCTTCAAAATCTCTCTTATATTTTCTATCTTTTTATCTTGTTTACATTCTAGATAGTTTCTCCTGACCTCTCTTCAGGTCACTAACCTTTCTTCAGCCATTTCTAATTTGCTGTTAAACTCATCCATACAGTTCTTCTTTTGGTTAATATATTTTTCAATTCTGAGTTTTTAAAATAAAATCTGTGTTACTTTATCTAATTTTGAGTTCCCTGCCAAAATTTTCCACTTTGGCTTTTATTTCTTACATCATAGAAAATGTAGTTTTCACAGTCTATTCTGCTAATTCTCATAACTCGTATTTTCTGTGATTTTCATTTCTGTTGTCTATGTGTCTACTAACTCTTACTCATGCTGTCTTGTCTCCTTGTATACCCAGTTGACACTGTATGTTGAACATTGTTTTTAAGGTTATCTGTAGAAATCTGATGCCTAAAGTGATGGCATATTCTCCAGTGAGGATTTTGTTAGCTGTTGCCAGGTGCCTAGGGACACTTAGAGTTTGGGAACACCTTACTCAAAATTCAAGATCTGAACTTCCCTGGAACATCAAATGATGGGAAATCAGCTTCAAGTCCATATAAAAACAGGTTTATTTCCACTTTACTCCTACTCTGAGAGCCTGGACCTTTGGAGGCCCAGCTCAAAGTGGGACCCTTTGCAGGCTCCCACCTTTGACTTGTAAACCTACTATAGTTTGGATATTTACCCCTTCAAACCTTGTGTTGAAATTTGATCCCCAATGTTGGAGGTGGGGTCTAGTGGGAGGTATTTGGGTCATGGGGGCGAATCCCTCATGAATAGATCAATGCCCTGGAAAGGAGGAACGGACTTGTAAGTTCTCACTTGGTTAGTTCCCCAAAAAGCTGGTTGTTTAAAAGAGCCTGGCACCTCCCTACCCCCTCAATCTTGCTTCCAAGCCAGCTGCCTTTACCCTTCCACCACAAAGGGAAGTGGTCTGAGGCTCTCACCAGATGCAGATGCAAGCACCGTCGTACTTCTTGTGAGCCAAATACATCTCTTTTTTTTATAAATTGACCTGAGGCTTCAGGTATTCCTTTATAGCAACACAAGGGGACTAAGATATTAAATGATATCCTTTGTACCATCCCCAGAATGACAATTTCACAAATGCTTCAATATTGGCAACTACCCTCAGGGAAAAAGCAGCTTTGAGTGGTGGGACCTTCTTACCTGGTTCTTGTTTTCTCCCAGATCTCAGCCCATGAATCTTCAGTACCATGTAAACAATTTGATGCTTTTAAGTACATATTTTTGGGGGAGATATCTCCCATAATTTATTGAATAGTCTTCTCAATCACAAATGAGATAAAGAAGAAAGTGAAATTATTTTTTTCAGCTACTCTCATTTTCCTACTTAAAAAAATACAGCCTCACCCTTTATCTGAGTCTGTAAGTGTATCTTTCTACCATTTCTCTTTCTCTTTTTTCTGGCACACCTACACTAGGGTCCTTAAGTGCAGAAAGAGAAAAAGTTCCTGGGAGAAATAACCTCATGTTTTGCCTCTTTAACATATTAAATCAAGTATATTTTAAAAGAAAAATTTCACCCAGCTTGTTTATTTGTCCAAATTGCCCAGGCCACTATTACAGGAGGGCTACTTTCAGTTTTAAAGGAAAATATAAACCTCAGGACCAACGCCCACTCCTTATGCAAAAGAGAATGTCAAGCCTGGAGGCTGAGTCATGTAACACCCCCTTCCAAATGAATAGCTGTTACCAACATTATGCATCAGCCAGATCCTTACAGAAAGGTAACCAACTACAAGGACTACTCCACCAATCATTCAGAAGGAAAATCTTTGCTGGCCTCCCATAAGCAAGGACATGCGAATTATAACTTTGGGTCTGCAGGCTAAGTCTAGCCCCCAAAACTAAAATCTATTTGATTCCACTAATAATGAATTGTAAGTTTATCTTCCCAGGTGCAGAACAGAGACAAGATTAAACATTCTTCCACCTACCCAGGGACATCTACATAATTGATGCTCCTTTCATTCCCTTTTTCTCTTCTAACAATTGCCTTATCTTATATAACATGTAGTTTTCCTGGCCTCACTTGAATGTAACCATTTTGCACCACTGCCCATCCCCATGCTCCCTTTCTCTCTGTATGTCCTATCCCCCTGAGATACTGAAGTTCCCAAATTCCTCTCCGGATAAACACCACAGATTTATCTGTGGTTTGTGTTTTTCCCAGGCCTGTCCCTCCAACTTTGGCTTAATAAACCTCCACTGATTGAGATCTTTGCCTCGGTCACTTATTTTGGTTTGTCACAGTTGCAGTAGATGAAGGATCTGTTTGTAATAAAGCTTAATCCTTACACTTGAATTAAACTGAAATTATCAAAAGTTAAATAACTTTAGGGTAAAGATTATACTCATACCATTGGATTTAATATATTCCTATTTTCATCATTCTGTTTTTTCAATTTTTTAAACATACATACAACATAAAATTTACTCTCTTAACCATTTTTAAGTGTACAGTGTAGCATCCTTAAATGCATTCATACTGTTGCATGACCACTGCCACTATCCATCTCCAAAACGCTTTTCATCCTGCAAAACTGAAACTGTCCCCATTAGATAATAACTCCCCATTTCCCTCCCACTCCCCATTCCCTGGCAACCACCATTCTACTTTCTGTCTCTGCTATTTTGACTGCTTTAAGTACCTCATATAAGCAGAATCGTAAAAGTATTTGTCTTTTTGTGTCTGGCTTATTTCATCTAGCATAATGTCTTCAAGGTTTATCTATGTTGTAGCCTGTGTCAAAATTTCCTTCCTTTCTCAGGCTGATTATATTTTATTGCATGCATGTACCACATTTTGTTTACCCAGTCATCCATCAATCAACATCAATCTATGTTTTTAATAAAGTTTTTTAACATGAATAAAATCTCGATTTTAATCTTAAAATGTTTGTTAAAGAAATCATGTTTGTTTCCCTCAAATAAAAATATTCCTTTTAGAAATTATAAAAAAAAAAAATCCTGAAACTTTAAAAAAAATGTACCCCACTGAAACAGTGAAGAATTATTTTAAGGTCTAGAAAAATATTAAGATAACGTGTGGGCCGGGTGCGGTGGCTCATACCTGTAATCCTAGCACTCTGGGAGGCTAAGGTGGGAGGATGACTTGAGCTCAGGAGTTCGAAACCAGCCTGAGCAAGAGCCAGACACTGTTTCTACCAAAAATAGAAAAAATTAGCCGGGTGTGGTGGCATGCACCCGTAGTCCCAGCTACTTGGGAGGCTGAGTAGGAGTTTGAGGTTGCAGTGAGCTATGACGACTCCACTGCACTCCAGCCTGGATGACAGAGTGAGACCCTGTCTAAAAAACAAACAAACAAAAAAACCACAAAAAATAATGTGCATAAAGCACCTAGAACACTGTCCAGCACATGAGTAAATAAATAGCACTTATTATAACTATTAGATACAGACAAGTATGTATAATTTAAAACACAGAAAATATTATATAGCTCTTGTGAATATACAAACATATACAACAACAAATGTATAAAATTATATATGGGAACAATAAAGCACCTAGAACACTGTCTGGCACATGAGTAAATAAATAGCACTTATTATAACTATTAGATACAGACAAGTATGTATAATTTAAAACATAGAAAATATTATATAGCTCTTGGGAATATACAAACATATACAACAACAAATGTATAAAATTATATATGGGAACAATAAAGCACCTAGAACACTATCTGGCACATGAGTAAATAAATAGCACTTATTATAATTATTAGATACAGACAAGTATGTATAATTTAAAACATAGAAAATATTATATAGCTCTCATGAATATACAAACATATACAACAATAAATGTATAAAATTATATATGGGAACAATAAACATGAAATTCTGATTGCGATAACTACCTCTGGGGAAGTAGAAGAAGGGAATCATAACCGTATTTTTCAACTATTTAAAAAAATGTGAAGCAAATGTCTCATGTTAAAATTTGATAAGGGATGACACGAACTGCCTACATGGAAAATCCCAAGGAATCTACGAAAAATTCCTAGAACTAATGAGTTCAGTAAGGTTGAAGGATATAAGACAAGCATACAAAATCAACTGTATTTCTATATACTAGCAATGAACACATGGACACTGAAATTAAAAATATCACTTATAATTAATTTATATAACATTCTTGAAACCACAAAATTATAGAAATGGGGAACACATTAGTGAATGCAAAAGGGAAAGGAGGGGGCAGGAGGGAAGCGAGCATGGCTATGAAAGGGCAACGTGAAGGGATCCTTGGGGAGACGGAAATGTTCTGCGTCTCGACTGTACCGATGTCAACATGCTGGCTGTGGCGATACACTATAGTTCTATTCTACAAGCTTTTACCAGTTGGGGAACTGGGTAAAGGAATTCTTTGTGCTATTTCTTACAAGTGCATATCAATATACACTTATCTCAAGACAAAAAGTTAAAAAAATTTTTTTGCGAAAACTGTGTGATAGGTTCACACATGCTCATCATATACTCTATACTTGCCAATATGCTTAAAATGTTTCAGAATAATAATTTTAAAATTATTTGAGTATGAACAAATCTGACAGTTTACTTTTTTATTGTTCTGCATATTAGAAATCCTTACTGTTTTCCATTGTTTCAAACTCTTTAAAAACATTTTTCAGATTAATTAAGTCATAAAATAATGTTCAGTGTGAAAATTAATGATTTAAAATTTGTATCAGTTGTTAAGATTCAACAGTAAGCTTACTGAATCTTAATTAAAAAATACATTGTATTCTATGGTAGATTATTTCCAGTTATTTGCTGCCTTTACTCTAAGAGGACTACACATCCCTATATGGTTTACACTCCTTCTGGTATATTCTTCTCCTACTGATGTTAGTTTTGGCCACATTACTCTGGTGAGCAGAAGTGACTGATAAACGCTACCTCTGAGTGTTAGCTTTAAAAGACATCACTAGGTTTAGCCATCTCTTTTCCTTATGCCAAGATACTGAGATGTCCTAGATAAGGGTCCCAGGATAAAGAAAAAATGGAACAGAGTCAGAGCCAACCCATACAGGATATATATCACAAGTGAGGAATAAACCTTTGTTTTTGTAAGTCACTGAGATCTGGGGACTGTTTCTACAGCATAACTTAGTGAAAGCTGACTATGGACTTAAAACCTACAAAATCTCTAGTGGAAATAAATAAAAAATGACTCTGGAAGTTTTACTGAAGCTTCGAACACAACAGAGAAGCTTTATTTGCATAATTGACTTCAGCATGGTAATGGTTTCAACTTAAAATTCTGATTGTGAACTCCTAATATTTATAAGTTATATACATGTGCTATTGTGCTAATATATTGTATAATGGTAAAACACAAAAATAGAAAATCATGAAGTATTACATAAAAATAAAACAGAGTATTACGGCATTTAAAATATTTATTAACAGTAAAAATCCTTTTTGCTCTGGCTTATTTTTTTAGTGTGAGCAATGTAAATGATTTATTTATTGATTGATTGATTGATTGATTGATTGGAGACAGGGTCTCACTCTGTTGCCCAGGCTGGAGTACAGTGGCGTCATCACAGCTCACTGCAACCTCAGACTCCTGGGTCCAAGCAATCCTCCTGCCTTAGTCTCCCAAGTAGCTGGGACTATAGGTGCATGCCACCATACCCAGCTAATTCTTAAATTTTTTGTAGAGATGGGGTCTTGCTCTTGCTCAGGCTGGTCTCGAACTCCTGACCTCAAGCAATCCTCCTGCCTCGGTCTCCAAAGTGCTAGGATTATAGGCATGAGCCACTGCACCTGGCCAATTTTAATTTTTTAAAAATAATATGACACTTTGGATTCAGCTATTCAAATAAGACTCCTAGATTCTGATTACTAGGTTTAATGGCCGTCACAGCTGAAGAAGATAATTTACGAAGATCCAAAGATCCAAATGGAAGAAGCCAATCTTAGACTGTACTCACTAAATCATGATAATATCAATTTCAGTCACCAACTCTAAAAAAAAAAGATTATGTAACATTACTTGCTTTAATATAGTCTCCTCATCTATGATCATGGCCAGTGGTGCAGGGACACACAGTCAGTACGATAGCAGGAAAATTTTCTTCAGTTCTCTGGCAACTCTCATTCAGATTCCCTTTTCGGTGCTGTTTTTTTTTTTTTTTTTTTTTTTTTTGAGTCACAGTCTCCCTCTGTTGCCCCCGGTAGAGTGCA
>RJWJ010009876.1:0-48727 GCA_004363605.1 Indri indri | reverse complement strand
TGAACATTTTATTTAAACAGCAAATCTGAACAGTTTCTACCAGCAAAATTGTTTCTGGAACACAGATTAAAAACATTAAATCAGATAGACCAAACAAATTTTTCTTGACTTGGAATCTTGAATTTATAAACTATAGGAAATTGTTTTCCCATGCTGTGAATTATAGTAGAGATACCCCTAGCGTTTGCTAATTTAAAGAACATATAAGCATCTTTCACAAAAATGCACAAAGTTCTGTATTCTAAATGTTAGGGAGAATTACTTCGAACATGTAGGTCATTTGATTTTTAAATGAAAGTTTATATAATTACAACTAGACATTTTAAGATATTGAAGTATATGTATGTCTCTTTTAATTTTAAATACTTATTTCAGAAATATGTATTAAATTTAAAAATATATGTTTTTGTCATATCCAGATTAAGTTCTCATTAAGGAAAAAACCAAGCATTCTGAAACAGGTCAGTTATTTTATGTCCAATTAAAGTACCCACTAAGATTCCACAGCATAAATTGTGCTATTTATGATCATTAAATACTGTTTAAATTTTATCCTAGGAACATCTTCTGTAACTATGAAGCTAATGTTGTTCACTGAATGAGGACAATATTGATTGTCATATGCTACCCAAATCGATCATGCTGGCAGCCAGAATTACAGTAATCTGTCAGTATTGATGACTGTCTTTCAAGCTTTGAAACATCTCCTTCACTTCACTTGTTTCTTGCATTACTTGTACTTGAAAAGCATTTTCTTGTAACCTCTGATTTTTTTCAGCTAGGTACTTTTTTTATTTGTCTCTTGGGCTCCATTTGTTGGTTTGATCGTGCAATTAGAATTGAAATGCAACATTGGTGAGGAAGACCAGGCGGATTCTGGATAACCATTGGACCAGAGAGGTATTTCAGGTTTAATCTTAGCCATCATTATTTGTTTTGATCCTAAGGACATTTTGACTATGACTTCTTAATATGCAAGTGTTAAATATGACATATCATGTATATACTATTATTTTTTCTTTTTTGGGGGGCGGGGCAGGAACAGGGTCCTACTCTGCAACCCAGGCTGGGGTGCAATGGCCATCTCATAGCTCACTGCAACCCCAAACTCCTGGCTCAAACAATTCTTCGACCTCAACCTCCCAAATAGCTGGGACTACAAGCACATACCACCACACCCAGCTAATTTTTCTATTTCTTTGTAGAGATGGGGGTCTCACTCTTGCTCAGGCTGGTCTTGAACTCCTGGACTCAAGCTATCCTCCTGACTCAGCCTCCCAAAATGCTAAGATTACAGGCGTGAGCCATTTGTCTGGCTTCTTTTTTCTTTTTTAATGTGAGATTTATTATACATAGAAATTTTCAGAAGTTATAGTATATAATTATGTTGTATTATTCAGGGTTCTCAGAGAAGCAGAACCAATCTGGTATGTATTAATAGAAAACAGAGATTTATTTTAAGGAATTGGTTCAGACAATTGTGGGGGCTGGCAAGTCCAAAATCTGTAGGAGACCCAAGGAACAGTTGGTACAGTCTGAGTCTGAAGGCAGAATTCCCTCCTTCCTCAGGAGACCTCAGTCTTTTCTCTTAAAGTCTTTAACTGATTGAATGGGGCCTATGGCATTATGGAGGGTAATCTGCTTTACTCAAAGTCTAATGGTAATCACATCTAAAATATAACTTCAGAGCAACATTTAGACTGGTGTTTGACCCAGCTAAGTTTCCAGAAAATTAACCAACATATCTTGTTTTTAGTTTTCTTTTTATCCGTTCTGATTATAAAATATAATTGAGAAGAGTACATAAATTGTAAATGTACTATATGATGAACAATTATATTAATAGTTTAACCACCACTCCAGGTCAAGAAATAGAACTGTACTTTCTTCTTTCAGAAATATTTATTGATCAGTTACACAGTAATAGTAAGGATTTTAGAGGGATGCAAGACAAAATCAGACAGTAATCCTGTCCTCTTAATCTTATAATTTAATAGGGAAAGAATAATACGTACATTAATAATTATAAGATATATAATATTTATACAGGATAAAGTGAACATATCCTAGTAGGGTTATAAATAAAATGGTGTGGGAGTTCCAATGAAAAAGAAATTACTTTGGAGTAAGAAGATCAGGAAAGAATGTATAGAAAATATGGGCCTCAAAGGGTGAGGTTTGAGTGGATGGAATGCAACATGTCTCTTAACAATTCTTATAAGTTACAGTTTGGGGCTTTGTAGCCATATATTAAATACATATATTATATAAATGTAATATTCTGAAGTATTGATATACAGCTTGGGGGATATTATACAATTAAATGGCATCTTTAGAAAATACTTTATTCTGGCTGGGCACGGTGGCTCACGCCTGTAATCCTAGCACTCTGGAAGGCCAAGATGGGAGGATTGCTTGAGCTCAGGAGTTCGACAGCAGCCTGAGCAAGAGCAAGACCCCGTCTCTACTATAAATAGAAAGAAATTAGCCAAACAGCTAAAAGTAGAAAAAATTAGCCAGGCACAGTGGCGTGTGCCTGTAGTCCTAGCTACTCGGGAGGCTGAGGCAGGAGGATCGCTTGAGCCCAGGAGTCTGAGGTTGCTGTGAGCTAGGCTGACGCCACGGCACTCTAGCCCGGGCAACAGAGCAAGAATCTGTCTCAAAAAAAAAAAAAAAAAAAGAAAGAAAAGAAAATACTTTATTCCTAGGTTTAGAATATTTGTTTCCTACCACAACCAGTATTATTTGATTTCTTCTAATCTGTTTAGATTTGACTTTTTCTGAAATGCCAGGATTGGGTTTCTGTTTAACTTTATCAGACAAATTACCAAAAGTCAATGATTATTTTTCAATTAGTCACAGTTTGTTTTCCCTGCATTTCTGCTATCAAATGTAAAGAACCTGTTGCAAAAGTATGAGAGCCAAAACTAAATGAAATGTAATTGATTGGGTCCACTAATGCAGTTGCCTTTCATTATGATAGAACACTATAAAACCTCTTAGGGGGGCCCATCAATATTATTGTTAGAAGAAAATGAGTTTATTGAGAAACTACACAATTTTATATATCTACTGTCTTTTGTAGATCATTTCCTCAGAAGGTAACATCAATAAGTGTGGGCTATCCTTAATTTAATCTATAAAAAGAGGGTAATAATAGTACCAAACTCAGAATTGTCATAAGGATTAAACGAAACTATCCACATGAAGCACTAAGCAGCCTGTGTGTCATGTAGCAAGAGCTCAGAAAATGATAGCTACATGGTGGTTAATGATGTTATTACTGTCTACACTGACACTGGAAATATTCTTTTAAAATACAAACCTAAGTACAGACAATTCCCCAATTTAGGATGGTTCAACTTACAATTTTTCAACTTTATGATGGTACAAAAGCAATATGCCATTCAGTAGAAACTGTGCTTCAAATTTTGGATTTTGATTCAAAATACTTTATAATAATTTTATTATAGAATAGGTTTTGTGTTATAGGGTTTTGCCCAACTGGTGGCTAATGTACGTGTAGGCTAGGCTATGTTGTTCCATAAGTTAGGTATATTAAATGAATTTTCAACTTACGAAATTTTTAACTTACGATGGGTTTATCAGGATGTGACTCCATTGTAAGTCAAGGAGCATCAGTATACTAAAATACTTATGATGGCTCTTGACTGCTTACTGAAACAAGTCTAAATTCTTTGACCACCTGCAAGCAATTCTTTTTATCTTACCCTTCCAGCCTCATATTTCTCACTATGGTTTTGTCAGACATGCCTGTACTCCTCCCCAGCTTCATCCCCCATTCTTAACTGTCATCTCCTGCCACACTGACACCTAGGACACTGTGTGTTCCCAGGTGAACCATAGTCATTATTCCTGAATCTCCTTCTTTTTCAGGCCCATGTTTTTACTCCAAGAATGCCCATCTCTACTCTTTTTTACCTAATATACTCATTATTCATGACCCAAATATCTTTTGTTAAAAAAAAACAAACTGCTTCACTATGCAAAATAGTTTACAGTGCCTCAAAATATTTTATTATAGTACTTAGCATGTATGTGCACATATTAACAAGCCTTACTTACCCTCTTTGTTTTACTAACTTCCAACGTAGTGCCTGGCCCATGATAGTGGCTAGCACTTTATTGTAATACAAGAGGATGGATGGATTTATTATCTATGTTTTTGAAGTTTATAATTAGCATAGATTTTTTTTAAAGAATGGAAAATCCCCCAATTTTGGGGGGTAGTAATTTATAGTTTGTGGTTTGTATCAGACGATGGTACAACTCTTAAGAGCTTACTAGGTAGGTAAGAAGAGGAAACCTAGGAACAATCAGTAGTATGTTTTTATTAGAGGGCATTATATTAATAATTTAGTGAAGATAATTTTCAGAGGTCATTAGGGTTTTCACTTCATGGGGAGGTGGAGTCTGTTAGGGAGAAAAGTCAGCTAAGACACTTTTGACTTGAAGACAGTGACAGATGTTGTCGTGGGGAGATACAGCTTGGTATTCCCTCCAAAAAGGAGGTGGGATGTGGCTCACTTTCCTACCAGAAGGCAAGGAAAGTGGTAGCCACTGAAGAGCAGTAGGCGGCAGCCGTGAGAGTCTAGATGCTGCTGAGGTCTTCAATTTTGCTGCTTGAACATTTGCATTACCTCCATTAGTGATTCCATTGGGAGCCCTCAATCACTTGTAAGTGCCATTTGTTCTTCATACTTTCTAAATGAAGGTCTTAAACTTCATGGACAAATCTGTTAGTTAAATACTCTAAGATCTATGGTTATGATCATTCATGCTTCAAAAGAGAAAATAATTCTTTAAATAAAATGTCTCACCAGCTAAGTAATCCAGGTTTTGTGGTCTTTGAAATGCTTACAGCCATTATGCCATTGATAATAACCATTGTAGTAGAACCTCTCCAAAAGTAGACATTTACCTAACAATTTGCTCTATAATTGGAACATTTAAGTCTCCAGTGTTAAAGACACGGTATTGCTATTAAAAAATTTTTTCCTGTGCTTAAACATCCCCTTGGCTTGGATTTTTGCTGCCAAGCCTTACAGTCTGTGCAAAAAGTAGTTACTTAAACAGGGGCCCTGGATGTGTGTAACACTTCTACAGTGACTCGAATGTATTTTTTGCTACATCAGTTTTAATTTGTTCAGCTGTTCTTTTCAAGGAATGTCAGTTTATGCCTGTTGATGATACTGATATTTATTTTGAGAAGCTTCCTTACAGTTACTGGGGGAATATTTTTATTGCATACCTTTAAGGATATTAGTTTTGGTCTAACAAATCTATCCTTTCAAAAAGATATAAAAGCAATAAATATAATTCTCTGATATGTAATAACTTTGTGATAATAATAAAGTTTTATTCTGTGGAATTGAACCAGTATGGCCAAAAATAGTGTTGTCTCTTGATGTTCTCTAGAGACAATCTTTAAGGTTTTACTAATATGAACTAATAATACTCTTAAACTGTGGGAGCTCACAAAAATGACTTCCGCATATGGCTCCAACTTCTATTAACATTATTTTAATTCTAGAGATTTTTAAATTTTCATCTTCTACCCAGAACTTAATGCACTAATGACGAACTTCTTAAGTATTAGCAAAATTGCTAAGCAATTTTGGATCATTCATTTACTCACCAAATATTTATTGACTGCCTTCTGTGTGGGAGGCACTGTGAGAGAAAAGCTAGGAATAGAAAGAGTCACACCTTCCAAGAGTGTATAGTCTGGTTTGGGACAGGAGGAGAGCTCTGTGAATGTATGAATGAAGTGCACTCTGAGAGTCCAGCAATACTGATATATACAAAGTATGACAGTAAAGGTGATTAATTTTAAGTGGGAGATGATAGTAGGGAGAAGAAGAGGAAATTAGGGGAATGGCATTACCAGGGAAGCAGGTCGTGATAATTACTTCAAAGATATATGGGCCTTTACCTGGAAGATAAGATGAGGAAAGAGTTTTTCAGGAGTGGAAAATAGTCACAGAGGCATAAAAGTGTGATGTGGTCAAGAAGTACAAGGAGTTCAGCACTACTTGATGCTTAAGGCAAAGGGAAGAGTAGTGGCAGATGAGGATCAAGAAGTAGGTCATAACCAGATAATGTAGTCAAGCAAAAAGAAAATCAAAATAAACTTAGTTTTCTAATATTATAGTAATATGACAGCCAGTGTTGAAGGTAACAATTCCTTCTGCTTTTGTATGCTTTTTACCTGTTGAATAGCAAAACAGTTATAGTGTGAATTTATTTTTTTTCATTTTCTAGTGAAGCCTTTTGAAAATAAGTTTATTATTTAATAATTAGTTGAGCAATAATTGCCAAGCTAATAGCAGTAATAGCCAGTGTTATTTTTTCTTAATGAGTCTAGGAAGGTCTCTAAACATTTGATACTATTTACACATACTTGTTTATAAAAGAAAATACAAAATATTTTTATATTTCTTATGATAAACTCATGATGGACTCTTCATTCTTGCATAATAATCCTTTACACTTTTTCTTTAAAAAATACTTTATGCAATTATTGCGCTTTTATATACTATTATGCTTTTACATGTTACTGATAAATTTAAGTACTTTTATCCTGTTCTTACATTACATTGGCTTCATGGCAAAAATATAGCAAAAGAAAAGAAAGCACTACCACAATCTTATCTGTGTAACAGTATGGTAATCTAGACAGTTGGGTCATATCACAGTACACCAGAAGGAAGACCGAGAACTACATCAGGGCATGGGCAAACTACAATATTTCCTAAAAACAACTGTACTTGAAGTTTGTCTACTTCCATCTTTATTAACTTCTCACCTGTGCTAGAATAGGGATTTTTTTTTTTTCCTGTGTTTAAAATCCTGTGCTAGTGGTAAGTATATACTGGTATTCTCACATTATTGTTCACCACACCTACATAATGTGCAAGTTTATTTTAGTCTTTGTTTAAATGTGAAAACAACTGTAGATTCAGATGCTATTTGGGGATTTGAAAGAGCAAAGAAAAAAGGATGTAAAGCTGAAATTAGTCTTTAAACTTATTTGACATAAGAATTGAAGTGCTTTTAATCCATTCTTTTCATTAGGCCTTTTGATATTTTTAATGACTCAATAATGGAATTAAAATTAAACTATGGGTCACAAATCTCCATTTTCTTCTAACTGCTTTTCCTCTCAAACACTAGAATACAGCGTATTTAAATCTTAACTTTTGCTTGCCAAACCACTGTTACCGTCCATCTGTTCATGCCAATTGTAAAGAAGGTTCAGTTTTTAGTGAAGCTTTGCATTTCACATAAGGTATGTGAAGTGAAATTTCACAAGGGACATGATGGATCCTGATTCTTAGTGATAAACCTTTGGGGCCATCAGGGTTGGCATATGGTCCAGTATGATATGAAGGCTTGGGTTCCCTGGCTTCACTTCTTTGGCGTGAAGCTGATAAAACCTGGCTCTTGAGTATTATTTCACTGGACACCAATCATGGGCAGCAGGAACTGCCCATTTAACTCTCTGTGGGAAGGAAGCCCAGAGAGCATTCACAATGGTACCATTGTCGAGTTGCAAACTGCTCTGAACAGCTTGACAGCACTAGGGAGGAGGGGAAGGGGTTGCTTTACTAATTGCTGTTCAGAAAAGAGAAGAAGCAAAAATAGCTGTTGTAGAATCTGATGTTTCTGCATTTACTTACTCTCTTGATAGGAGTGTTGACTTTTATTTAGCATGTAACTACTATCAAAAAGAAGTAAATGAATATATTTAAGCAACCACCTGTAGTAATTCCTTGTTAACATGCCATTATCTATTTTTAGCCCACTAGAATTTAGCAGAGCAAAAATCAGTTTTGCCTTTTTTTTGTTTAGATAAAAATAATATATTTTTTTATCTTCAGAAAAATTGTAAGTGATGAGAAGTAGATTAAAACCACCACAGTTCACATATCAGATAAGGTCATAAATTTGGTTTAATTTGCAGTTTGCTTTTTAGGATTCCCAAATAGTATCTGAATATGCATAAGCCATATGAATATAGAAATGTAAATTAACTTTCTGTGTAACAGTTGCAAGTGCTAAAATAATCCACTAAAGATAAATTAGTCAGCACATCTTAAGGTTAAATTCCAGATTTACCATTTAAATGAGTAGCTGATAACTATTTCAGTCATGCATGGTTACCTCATTGAATTCTGTCTAGTTTGGATATTTTTTAAATGTTAGGGTTGTTTCCCTTTTTATGAAACATGGATATTTGCATAAACTCTCCTCTTCCATTTTTTTCTGGTCAGTCTTACCAACAAGCAGTTGATAGTTCTGTTGCAAAGAAACAGTGATCTACAACCTTACAAAAAATTAAAATTTGTATTCAGCCTCTAGGGATCCTGACCCCACAGTATATTTCCATAGATGATTCTTATTCAGCTGAAATTAAGTTGACTAAATTATGTTGCAATATTGTAACTTATGCAACATGTTCTTAAATAGGATCACAGAGAGATTTTAAGAAAATTTTTTTAAATCTGTAATTTTCGTAATGGGATGCTCTTGCAAAATTTGGGGAAAATCAAATGCATGTTTTGTAAAATTAGTAAATCTGTAAAATTTACTAGTGTTCCATCTCTTTATGTTCCCTTAAGTGATTTTAGTAATTGGGCACCAGTGCAGTATTTCAAAAACAGTAATTCATTGAATGCCCATTCTTCCTTTTACTGCAGAATAGATTATATTTAAGTCAAGATTAATGGATAGATTTTGATGTTAAAGTCCAGTGTCTAAGCCTATCATTCCCTGGGGGGATATAGTGCATTAGTTTAAGCCAATATACTGCTTATCATAGATTCTATGACACTGTCTTAAATGACGGTGTGCTGTACTTTGTTACTACTTACTATGATAATAAAATCACTTCTTTTTGTATTCCCAATAATTATAGCACTTAAACAAAATCTTAATTAAATTAGTGCACATTTAGGTAGAGATAACACTTAAGTAATTGACAACTGTAAAATTTTACTTATTTGGTTATTTTCTTCCTTTTTGCAATCTTCTGACAGGGTTCAACTTTAGTATTTAGTTCAAACACATAATTTCCTCAACTTTAATGTACTGCAAACAAAAAATTATTATTTCTATTATCCCCCATGTTTTTTAAACTCTTACTAACGATTTTGAAGCATTGAAAGTCTCATTACTAAATTAATGATATTTTCAAGTAGATCTTACCAAGAATTAGAGTACAAAATTTTAATTTCACTAAATTTGAAATCCACATAACTTAGTTTTTCTTTTAGATGTTTTGCTTCATACGACCTTCATAAAAATGAAATATATATATATACACACACACACACACATATTGGATAATCATGTCAGTGCTTTTTGGAACCCACCAGTGATTATTAGATTATTAAATCAGGAAAGATTTTCAGAGCCTTTAGGTAAGTTTAAAATTTTAAGCCTATTTAAGGTTAATCTTTTTAAATGTAGTTACATGAACTTTGGTAGAATTGGGCTTATCGACTTTTTACTTAATGTTTTCATTTAGTAATTGACTGATTATGAGCAATTATATGTAGTCCAAATTTTATTCAACCCCAGCTTTCAATAATAGGGCTATCCTCACACTGCCTTAGCACCTGTTATGGATTTTGAGTCATCTGGCAGCCCATGGGAGTTAGATAAAGAAGTACCAGGTGTCCTGCCTGTCTCCTAATTGAGACGCAGTGAAAACAATATAGACTTGGCAATATGGTTAAAAGGATGGATTAAAGCCCAGCTTTAGTCTGCTCTGACAAATCACAGCTTTTCCTTCGTAGTGTAGATAGTATCAAGTACTAAAGAATTTCATTAATACAAGGCATCATAAAAATAGACAATACTTTGTCATAACCTGAAGACTTTGAGAAGAATTTCTGTTAACATGGTATAAGTAAACAATGTTAATACCAAGATTCATGCTGTTTGTTTAGGGGAATTTTATTTTTACTGCATATGAATTAGACTGCATGTTTCTTGAAGGAATTAGCTACAGTAGGAAAAAAATGGAATATTCCTCCCTCTGCCAGATCTTAAATTTATCAGATCTTTATGCAGTAAGCAGTACTTTCATCTTATAAATGAACAATGCCTGTTAGTCTATGGGATACTTCATTACCCTGTATCTTTCAAGAAAATATACTACTTTACTACTGCTAATCACCATGAGATTCTTGAGATGTACATGTAAAATGTATCTACCCATATACCATATCTCAATAAAATTCTTATTTTTCATTATGTTTTCAAGGCCCTGTGTGATATTGCCTGAGAATGTTTAAGATATTTCAAGGCCTTTTAAAACTGAAGTACCAGATGTGGTTTTTCTCATTTTAGAACCTATAAAGATTTTACTATAGTATAATAATTATAGTAAATTATAATAAAATTGTATTTCACTATACTAGTATATAAATAGACATCTTTCAGAAATTACCAGTCTTAGAATTTAAGCTAATATTCATTGTTTTGGGTGTCTTCGAGATAACTAACATACCTTTGTTTTTTCATACTACAACACCCAGATCATTGAGATTAGATGTAAAAAGAGAACTGGACTATTAATTAAAAGACTGAGATTCAAGTCCCAGCTCTACCCATCAGCAGCTTTGTTTATCTGAGCAAATCTCTGTACTCTCCATTGAGGCAAGGCTTATTGCTTAATAAACATTTTGCTGATTTTGCTAAGTTTCCTGAAAGTAATGTTGGTGGATGTATCCTTCCTATAGTAAAAACTGTCCTAAATAGTCTCAATAAATGTCTTATGATAATCCCTCCCAAAATGGCCTTTTTAAAAACCTAAATATTTAAAATTTTCAAGTGTATCGTCACCTCTATTCTTGTGGTGTACAGTGCAGTTTTGGAAATCTGCCTATGGTTTGAAATTACCCTTCATTTAATTTTATCTATAGAGATTTTCTCAAAGATTGTTTCCCTTTTTCCCCCCTCTCTGCAGATGACCACTTAAGCAAATAGAATTAGTTTAAATAAATTCATTGCCTTTTACCATTGTAGAATTTGTTAAAATTTTTTAAATTTTTTAAAATTGTCATAACCATTAAGCAAAAATGATTATTTCAGTGCTAAATTATGAGTTGTAATTACCTTCAACATTTCTAGCATTTCTTCTTTAAATACTTATACTATAATAATTGCCTAAAGAAGTAATTATCAGTTTTCTTTTCTCTCAATGTTATACCTTACATATTTATACATTGTGCTTTTTTTTTCACTTTTTTTTGTTCCAAAGAGGTCAGCAAGATCAAGGGGCATGGTGGAACCAAACTCTTTCTCACTAGTAAGATTCAAACTCTAAATCTATTCCTAGGAAAGTTCCAAATATATTTGCCCCAAAGAGGTTTGCCTCTAGGGAGCCAAACTGGGATTTAGAGGAAAGGGGCTGTCAGCATAACAGACATCTCCTAATCCACTATCAAAACAACCTTATTCATTTTCTATAATTTATAAACAGTTATTAAGTACTACTGGGCCCTGTGTTGGGTGCTGAAGATATAAAAATAAAGTCATGGTCTCTATCTCTATGACTTTAGTCTCCCCACTAGTCTATAACCACAAAATGGACAATTAAAATTTACATAACATAAATAAAATGGCTGGATTACTGGTCTCTAAAGTGAAGTCGTGACATTGAAGGACTACCAAAATCTGCCCCCAAGAATCAGGGACACAAACTATTTCTTAAAAAAGCATAGTTTATTAGAACAAGCCCAAGGAAAAAGGATGGGGAGTGGGGGTGGGGAGGTCGATTTGTGGCATCACTGAGGTTCATGATGTGGAAACTGTCACCATAGCCAATTTCAAGCTACCGACCTTACAAACCTTGTGAATATTGAATAGTTGGCTCTAATCTGCTCAGCTAAAATAGTGCTCTCCGAAAAAACGTTTTAAGTCGGTAGGCAGAATTCATAAGTAATTTTTACTATTGGAACTCTCCCTTTTCCTACGTTCTTAGAATCTTCTATATAGAGAAGGGAGATGAAATTCCTAAGTGCTAAAACTGTATAGAAGCCATAGAAATAGATGAGCGTAGGCAAGTGCTTACTAAATTAAGAATTTAAGTATAGGCCTTAAATCCCAGAAACTACACCATTGAACACAGATATAAACACTTCATACTTGCCTTTACTTTGAAAGGAGCCAAGAGCTTTTTCTTGTTTAGGAAATAAAACATTAAACCTGAATTTAAGAGGAAAAAAATTAAGCAATAATACAAATCTTTGATATCTGCTTATAATTATAATTTTCATAATTACTTTTTGTAAAAATTATACTTACATTCATTCTCACATACCACATGTATACACACACAAAAATTTGCATTTAAGATTGGTCACAAATTACTTTTGTTTATATAATTTACCAGGTGTGCCATGGAATCACAAAACTGAAAGCTTTTCCTTTTCTAAAAGCAGTTCGGAAATACCAGAGAAATAAAATTATTGTGGAGAATGAAAGGTTGTTGCTTCTTTAATACCAAATCTACCTTTTATCCATTCCCCCTGTTTGTTAAAGTTAAAATCCTTGATACTACTTAACCTTCTGCAGTATCTTTTCTTTATATTATGTCTTTTCCCCATAAGAAATCAGAGTTCCATTTTATCAGAATAAGTCAAAAGTCCCTCTGCACATACTGCAAACAATATTAGCAGTCTTATCAAGAGGTTCTTGCACATGAATACAGGTGTATTTCTTAAACTAACAAAAAAAAAATTGTCCTCCTAGAGATAAGCACCTGGTATTTACAAAGACGTGAGTCTAAGGTCAAATAAACTATTTTCAGCACAGATCTATGGGCACTTTTGGATTACCGTGTATTTATATCCTTTATCTTCAACACCTCTGTGAAGTAAATAAATGGTATCACCATTTAACATACAGATAAACTGTTCGACAGAGAAATCATGCATATCTTTTCAGGACCAGGTTGAAATTGAACCCCACTTTCTTAACAGCTGATCTTGAAGTTTAAAATCAAGAGTAGCTACTTAAAATGCATAATAATGTTGGCTGGGTGTGGGGCTTGCACATGTAATCCCAGCACTTTGGGAGGCCAATGAGGAAGATTGCTAGAGGGCCAGGAGTTTGAGACCAGCCTAGGCAACATTGCAAGGCCCCAGCTCTATAAAAAAATTTTTTAAATTAGCCAGGCATGGTGGCACACACCTGTAGTCCTAGCTACTCAGGAGTCTGAGGTAGGAGATTACTGGAGCCCAGGAGTTCGAGGCTGCAGTGAGCTATGTTTGTGCCACTGCTCTCCAGCCTGGGCAACAGAGTAACCTTGTCTCTAAAACAACAATAACATCAAAATACAATAATGTTAACTTAATGAAGTACAGATTAGACTTAAATGATTTGTTATAGAAAATTTTATTTTTAGAATAACAGCATTCCTTCCCTTTTCTGCTTTTGCAGAAAGTAGAACGAAGGAGGATTAGAGGATAATTACATTGCTGTGATTGCCGCACCTGTGTGTTATTTCTTTTGATTGGCTAGTTCTGTATTAAAGATTCTTACCAGCTCAAAGTCTCCTTCATCAGATGGTTTTTATTAGCTACTTTTGGCTTGAGTTGTTTTAAAATTACAACAAAAACCTTAATTCAACTTAGACTTGTACTTTAAATTCTTGTTCTAAATTTTTTTTATTAGTTTACCTTTTTATCATCCTACCCCTTTCAGTTTTTTAATTTCAGTGGCAACACACACAGTGGGAATATAGCTTGAGTTGTCCTATTGTTGCTAGCTATCAAGTTTATGTATGCCACTCAATGTATAGGTACTAATAACTCTTCCCTAGAGAGCTGTCTAAGGAATAAATGTCTAACCTCTTATAAGGAGATACAGGAATTAACTCCTGGATGATGGCTACAGTTGCAGATGCTAACAGCACTGTTTGGAACTTTATCATCTAGATTACAAAAAGCACCTTGTTGTGGACTAAGAACTATGTTTTAGGTAATTAGAGTTTATTATTGTATAGCCCCTTAATATATGTTTTCCAAAGTAAAAAAGGGAAAAGATACAAGTCTTACAGGTTGAGTTGGTTTGTTTTCATGTTGTTTTGTTTGGCTACGTCACACTTGGAAATTATGAAGAACATTTAGCTGTTAGAAGGTAAGTTACCTTAGACTATAATTATTTACCAAACAATGTTTTCTGAAGATAAGCCCCCCAAAAAGGAAACTTCGGACATTAGCCTGCCCTAATAAGCGATGAGTGCTGTAGTTTTAAAGTCAATTGTTAAAGATTATTAATATTTCCCTTCACTCTACCACCTACACTTGAACTTTTAAAAAATCATTTTAGAAAGCATTGTTTTCACTAATGAAGATTTATTGTAATTTTATTAAATACATTATGTGTTTTTATACAAAATGAATGTCATATCTGAATAATTTTAGTTTTTTGCAGCTAGGTATTAGGGTTTCTTCAGAGTTTTAAAAACTACCTTTTGTAAAGCAAAGTAGAATTACCCTCCAAAAATGTGTTTTATCTATAAAATCATTTTCTTGAATGAATTTACTACATTAAAAATATCTTCCTTGGTTTAGAAACATTAACATTTGCTTTCTTTCTGCCTGATTTTTGTATAAACTCTAAATATAATAAGATAAAGTAAAATATTTCATTTATAGGCCCTCTGAAAGTAGAGCATTTTAAAAGCAGGTAGGTGTCTCCACCCTACTTTTCATGAAGCGTTTTACCCATTCAAGCAGACTTTTAAAAACAGCTTGTTTTGATAGCAGACTGTTCTCCTGTGGGCCTTCAGCCTTTGCTTCCTGGCAGCACCTTTGGTGCGAAAAGAGAGTGATCAATTGGGAGACTATCAGTGCCAGCATGCATAGAGTGATAAGTTAACACACCACTGGGAATTTCTAGGGCCCACCAAGATACTTCACTTCTAATGTGCTAACAAGCTCATTTTTCTACCTCTTGCCTCTTCAGTTATTTTTTTTCTCAGAAGAGCTTAGAAGTTGAGTGCATCAGGCATAATGAAAAGCTCTGTAGGAGGGAGAAGCAATAACCCCATTTTTCCCTTTTCAGCCAAATAGAAAATTAGTTTCTGGTAATACACAAAGGCCAGTATTTTTTGTACAAGGGGCACTGCTGTGAATCAAAGGACTCTATTAACTGCAGAAAATTCGGCAGCTGTGAATCTCCCCCAATGAAAAAAGTACTTTCCAACAAGTTGTGAGATATGTGGTATTATTTAGACTGAACCATCAGTTTCATCCTCTTCCATTTATAACCATATACCCCCTTTAAAAGTGTGCCATATTACTTTTCTGTGTTGACTCCAAAATGTCTATATTATCCTCCCATAAAGTGCTTACCACTGATCATTTTAATATAGCATCTTGTCCTGTTGCTATCCCATTTCAGAAGTAAAATTCTTTTGAAGTTCAACCCCAATGTATAGAATTGAAAATAATGAGTTGCCAGGAATTGGAATTCAGGCTTATTTCAATATTTGATGCATAAAAGAGATTGTAATATGCGAAGAGAGTACACAAGCCATTCAGAGGGCAAAAGGTGTCACAAAGTCAGGTGCATAATGAATATTGTCTTACCTTTAACTCTTATGCTTTTTTTCTCTTCATAATAAACTTTTGTAAATATAATTGGCCATGGTATCTCCCATTGAATCATCATTTTAAATTATCCTTGTCTCATATTATTTTTTTGTTTTTGGTCTTTGTTGTAGACTTGATCTACAATTTCTAGAATTGTAGAACTATAATAATTGAATTGCAATTTTAAAAAAAGAATAAGGAATTTTGAGGAGAAAATAATAAGGGTTTTAGAAAAATTCAGTGAAAAAAGAATAGGCAAATTTTTATTATCCTTATTTAAAATGTCTTATGTAAAGCCTGTCAACATAAGCACACTACGTACAGCAGGAAAACTTTTAAAAGTTGTAGAAGAAAGGTTAACTGATTTCTCAGTTCAGGAACTATACGACATGAAGTCAGCATGTGAGTTTTTCCTGATAATTGTATGTTGCTGCCTGCTGCTCTACATTTTGACAGCCATTTCCATAGTTGCTTTTGTGAACAACGGAAATATTCTCTCTCTTTCTCACCCTCTCTGTGCTAACAGCACAATCAGGCCTGCTGAAACAGGAAGCCTGGAGTGGGTTGTTCAAAAGCAACAACACTTCAAGGTACTGGTTGCTTGTCAATAATATCAGAGGAGAAAATGTGGTGAAAGGAAAGTACAGTATTTTTCTGTCAGTGTCAGTGCCCTGTAGATGCTTTGTTAGACAGTATTTAGGAGTCCTGTGGACTCTTTGCAAATATTCCTGCATGTTTCAGTGTTATAATTGACTAGGTATTTTTTCCTGACATACAGATTCAGCTGTGTATTTATCTTAACTGCATGGAGTTATTCAAGGATTACAGCAACAGTAGTCTTCCATTCAAGATGAGAACAATTGCTGAGAAAATGTAGGGATTCTAGAAAAAGAAGAAGATATATAGGAATTTTTTACAATAAATCTTAACAAATGAAAAATATATAATTTTGGACATAGTATTTTAAGCAGCATTATAATATTCATTATGTGGCTTTTGAGAGTAAATCTGCAGATGGAAGCTGATTAACAAGATAAGATGAGCCTAGGCTGACCTAATAGCAGTTGAATCCTTTCTTAACTGTTAAACTTCCCTTATTTCAACAGTTTGGTGTTGTAATTATTTTTTAATAAATATCTCCTGGTTAAGTTGTCATGTATAGTGGGTTTGTGGAGAGTAAACTTAGGTTAAAAACTATACTTTTACAATTTAAAAAGCCATACTGTTAATGATATGCAAAAATAATTAGTGAATAATTATATTAAGAAGTAGTGGCTTAGCAATCATAGTAGTCCTTTTTTATAAGATCTGTTCTTTTCCAGTATAAGCTGGATTTAAATTTATCCTTAACTGAAGGAAATCAGCTACGAGGAGAGAGCACGGTACCTGCAAACAATTGTCCAGCACCATTTAGAGCCAACAACCTTTGAAGATTTTGCAGCACAGGTTTTTTCTCCAGCTCCCTACCATCATTTACCATCTGATGCCGGTAAGATTAAAAACAAGTTTTAGTTACTTGTTACTGGAACTTGAAATGCAATACCCTTTTGTTCTAAAAAAAACTTGCTTGGATACAATTCTAATCATTGAAATATGAATATTTTTATCACTATTTAATATCTGAATTTGGCCTAAAAATTTGACTTACACTTTCTTTTACCTAAATGCAATTCCTTAGAAAACCAACAATCTTCGTAAAAGTACATGCACATTTTATCTGAGTCAGTGACTCTTGTATCTCATGAGATCATTACTAAAGTATCTGCAAAAGAAACACAAGCTGAGCATGCACTCTCAACTTTAGAGGATCAGATTTTATTTCCAAGAATATTGCCTCATCATCTCTAATTTTATAAATAAAGCTAAAATACCTGGTCTAGATTGAGAAGTGCTTAACATAGTAAATTACGTTACAGTAATTAACGATTGTAAGAGGGTACTGCATTTTTACAATTAACTAATTTTGAAGAAATCAGTAAGAAAATAAATGACTCGTGGCCTTCCTATTCTGTAATATCTTGCACTCCTTATGATTGTTTCATTTATTTTATTTTCCCTCTTTAGATCATTAAATATCAGTTCTGTTTATCTGAAGGTAAGACAAAGTGTCAACCAAAACACCCTCTGTTCTTCTCCCATTTCCTTTTTTCAAAATTAGCAAGCTCTAAGCTTGTAACTCAACAGTAAGCAAATTTAACACTATCCTGGTTCATACTAAACATTTCAGAAATTGTCACTAAATTTTTTTCCAGAATTATATTGACTAACCCAGGTCTGCATGAAACACTAACATGGTTTGGGGATAAAAATAACTAATAATAGAACCCTTTGGTTGAAATTAGTTACACCTTGTTATATTGACCTTTTTTTGTTTGTTTGTTTCTCAGCATGAAAAAGTAGTACTCTTGAACTGAAGTAGTGTGTCTTTGTATTTTGTAATGTGTTGCATTGTTATTGGATATCTTAACTCATCAAATGGTTATTCTCTGTGTGCCTTGCACTGTACTAGGCACCGGAAATACAAAGATGACTATTGTAATGGTGTTCAAGGGAAGCAGGAAGAGAACATAATATATTTGAAGGTCATCATTATAAACCTTCAAATTCTCTTTGTTAAATAAGTTTTCTGTAAGTTTAAAAGGCACAGGACTCCTTTTCTAGCCTATTTGAAAAAAAATTACTGTAATTCTCAATTGAGGTTTAGTTAGTGAAGTTAAGGCTTCCATTCCTGTAATCATTAAATTACCATTAGAAAATAATTTTGCCAAAAAACTTTGATCCCCCTTCAATTAATATAAAAGACCTAGCAAAAAGAAAATCATATTAGACTAGCTTGAATTTTTTGAAAAAGATAAAAGTCTAATATTTGTTTTAATGGATTGACACTATCTAAAATTACTCAGTTTGGCATTAAAAAAGATGGTAGAAGAAAGATACTTAAAGTAAAGTAGTGAACAACAAATAAAAACTAAGTATACCTGGCAATTTCATTGTTTAATAATAGATAATATCAGGCCGGGCGCGGTGGCTTACGCCTGTAATCCTAGCACTCTGGGAGGCTGAGGCGGGCAGATCATTTGAGCTCGGGAGTTCGAGACCAGCCTGAGCAAGAGCGAGACGCCGTCTCTACTAAAAAAAAAATAGAAAGAAATTAGCTGGACAACTAAAAAATATATATAGAAAAAATTAGCCAGGCATGGTGGTGCATGCCTGTTGTCCCAGCTACTCCTAGGCAGTAGGATCACTTGAGCCCAGGTGTTTGAGGTTGCTGTGAGCTAGGCTGACGCCATAGCACTCTAGCCAGCACAGTAGAGAGAGACTCTGTCTCAAAAATAATAATAATAATATCAGATAAAATATCAGACTTTATTAAAATAGATATGAATGACACTTCTGTGTATCATATAGGTAAGCCATAAATTTCACAACTGAAAAATATTGATAATAGAACCACATTGGGACTAACTTTTCCCCTTAAATTTATAAAGCCTGTTTCATGTTGTAGTTGTTTACCAGCTGGAGTGCTTCATATTTGTCATTTCCCATTTTGCATTTATCCTGTACATTGAGGTATATAATATGGGAAGTAAGTAGTATTCTCACTTTCTGAGATATTAGGTAAAGGATGCTCCAGCAGCCAGGTGAAGGCTTAGTTGGCTTCATTTTTACTGTACCATACTAAATTATTCTATAAGTTGTTTAAAATAGCACTTATGATTATCTAAATAACAAAAATGTGAATTTGAACATAATATTGTGCTACAAATTTTTTTTCAGTTAATTTTTTTAAATTGCCTTTAGGCACCATTAGACACATGGACTCTAATTTTCAAAAAGATGTTTTTACTTACAAATAACTCGTGCCACTATTGCTGAATACATTTCTATATAAGTTTTTTGCAGACTTTAACAGAAGTTTTTATCAGAGTGGTTCTTAGTTCAACACAATAAAATGAAAATGAAATATGTACTACTATGGTAGCAAAAATATTATGGAATCTGAAGAATAATTTTCTTCCAATTATCTCAAATCTTTATTTTTCTGTCATAAACCAAACCCATACATACAGAGCTCCCCTTAAAGTTAAAAAGTCAAAGTGGGACAGAAAAGACATAAAATAAGCCGTGTAATAACAGTTTAGACCTGACTTCTGGTTTGCAAAAATGATATAATACTGTCATTTTTTTAGGTACATTTTTATTTTTTTAAACAATGATAAAATTTGCTTGCCACATTGAGGAAAGGGATTCATAATTGCAATTGAGAATCAGCTTTTGATATCCTACGCATACCCTGTATATATAAAATATCTAATTAATACTAATGTAATAATTTCAAAATTAGGTTTTAAAAAATAACAGTAGACAGGGCACTGTGGCTCACACCTGTAATCCTAGCACTTTGGGAGGCCAAGGCAGGAGGATCGCCTGAAGCCAGGAGTTCTAGAACAGTCTGAGCAACATAGCAAGACCCTGTCTTTACAGAAACTAGAAAAATTAGCCTGGTTGTGGTGGTACATGCCTGTAGTCCCAGCTACTTGGGGAGGCTGAGGCAGGAAGAGCTCTTGAGCCCAGGAGTTTGAGGTTGCAGTAAGTTGTCATGATGCTACTGCACTCTAGTCCAGGCAATAGAGGAAGACCCTGTCTCAAAAAAAAAAAAATGCCAGTACAATGATTATATTCTTTCTTACCACCCTGTAACACAATTCTATTCAGTGGAATAGTATAGAAAAATACTATTTTTTAAAGGTTACTTAATTTGGTTCAAGATTATTTAAAAGCCACTTTCTGGTTAACTGTAGTGTACCAGCTTATGATGACATTTCAATCTAAGAAAGGATTTTTTTATATAACTTTCAGTATTATTTAGATGGATACGAAAGATTTTGATATATCATAGTTCCATAAATTTCATAACTGTATTTTCTCAAAATGTACTGTCTGTGGCAGTAGACTGATACTTAAGGGAAATTATTTTTATCCCTAAGGTCATTGAGGGAAATATTGTGATGTCACATTTTGTTGATCTTCCATAACTACATTAAAATATTATTAGATTTTTCTTGTCTTTTATTTTTAAAATATTACAGGAAAAAAATCCCTTTATCTTTGTCAGGCATGTGTGTGGAAAATATCAAAAGTTTTACAGTGACTTTCTTTAACTTTTTTTTATATTTACAAACACCTGTCCTCTAACCATAAACTTCAAAGTGAAATTACTTTTTTCTTGGCCAAATTATAGTGGTCATTCAAAATGTACAGATTTTTTCCTAATATTAAATTGTCTTTTTACATTTTGTGATAAATTCTAGAAAGCCCACAAGAAACAGGATTCTATGTTGTTAGAAGTGTACAGTAAATATTAATGGGTTTGTCTTTCTCAGTTTGAACATTAAAAATATACTCATAATTTTTACCAGTATTCGTTCTTTTTTACTATCACCACCCAGAAATATTTTTGAATGCCTATTGTGTGGTATATCTAGAATTACCTCTGATACCTATTATTCTAACTGAGCTAGCAGATACCTTTCTTTAAATTGTTTTTCTACAAATTAAGTTAGAGATTTTAGTTCTTTAACAATTAAAGGATTGTTGCTTGTCCCCCCCCTTGTGTGTGTGTGTGTGTGTGTGTGTGTATACACATACATAAATACCACTTTTTATAATTACCTTTAGAAAATATATTTCTTATTTAAAGGAATATTTAAACATTAGGAAGATTTAAATATAATTTCTATGTCATCAAAATCAGGGATAATCTAGAGTGATTATGAAGACCTAGAGTAGCATCTAATCTACCTTCTAACTTCAGTTTTGCCATTACTTCACAAAATGTGTATTGTCATATATAGATGGGATAGGATTTATGATAGTCAGATCTCTCTCTCAATCTTTGAGTGTGATGGATCAACAAAATTTAGCCATCACGTTAGGTAACCTTTTTTAGCTCAGTATCCTTCTTTAAAAGTTATTTTAAACTTACCAGGCTTTGAAATGACCTGAAAGAAAATATTTTAGCCCCTTAGAAGATAGTTATTTTATACATGTTCTAAATATTATTGTGCATGCCAATAGGAAAATTAGTTTCCTGCAATACATAACATAAGCTATAAATTTGTTTATTTAATGTTTTTAAAAACAGGTTCCTGCTCATTTTTTTTAATCACCAGGTTAGCCTGAAATTATAGGCAGCCAAATATGTTCTGATTAGTACTTTAAACTTGGAAATTTGGCTTATATGTTTTTGATTAAGAGACAAATAATATCAATCTTAAATAACGTCCACTAACCTTTGTGACAATAACTACTAGGTTTCAGTTTCCACATAGAACATTCATCCAGATATGAAATTTTTGTAATGAAAATAACAAAATAATAATTGAGCAATTACTGAGTGCCAGGCACTATTCTAGGTACTGTACAAACATTTTTTCATTTAAGCTTCATGGTAGTTCTATGAAATGTAAAAGGAAAAAAGCTTAACCAGAGTCACCTGGTACTTGGTAAAGCCAGTATTCCAACATAGTCCCGACTTCAGAGTGAATGATCTTAACTATTACAGTACCCATTTAGTCTAAATATTTTCATCCATTTCTTGCTGTTGACAGGGGACAAAGAGATATTGCCCAATAACTTGTCATATTTACAAATTAGAATTATTAAAGATTTTGAGGGTTCTACTTTTGCCACCCATTAAAAAAAATCTTTTTTTGTTCGTTTGTTTTTTAATAGCTTTAAGGTTGCCAGGGGAGAAGTACGGGCTCTGGAATCAGACCAATCTGGATTCAATCCTAGTTCTGCCATTTATTATTCATATGAACTCTTATCTATCCTACACCCAGTTTTCTCATTTGTAGGAAGGGAGGTATAATAAGACAAGCTTAGCCTGATTTGTTCTAAGTCTGCAATAGTACTTGAGTATCTTAAAATGAAGCCACTTGTTTACCTGTATTTCCAAACGATTTTAAATTGTTATTATTTTCCTTATGACAGTGCTATATCCATGCTAATCTTAATCACTTATCAACTCCTTTCACAATATTAAACAGTAAGGTTATTGGGTACTCTGTAACCCTTAATATAAAGTTAAGTTTTATATCAACATAAGAAAGGATAAATTATTTCCCCCAAACTAAACTTAATGGTATGTTGTACTCTCCACGTTTGAAGGATCATATTTTGTAGGTGGTCATTTTCTTCAAAAATATAATTTATTTCCCTTCCTTTCTTCCTCATCTGTTCTGACTCAAAGTCTATTAACTTTTCTGTGTATAATAGCTTTATTATATAGCTACACTTATTGTGCGCCTGCTTTGTGCCAGGAACTTTGCATCTGTAGTCATTAATCCCCACAACAGCTTTACAAAATAATCATTATCTCCATTTTACAAATAAGAAAATGTCTCAAGTTAGTTTAGTTTGCCCGAGATCAAACAGCTAGTAAAGTGACAGATTTGGAACTTAGTCCAGGACTGTCTAACCCATGCCCATGTTCTAACACATCACATTATCTCTTATTCAATATTAATTGAAATTGCTTTCCATTAAAATAATAATTGAAATATTAATTTGAAATTGCTTTCAAAGTTAAGTTATAATATTTTAAAAGGCTATATTTACTCAATAACTGGAAGTTTTAAATTGGTCATGCCTGTCACCAAACAGTACAAACAAAATCATAATAAATAACAATCCTTTGAGTTCCCTTTTATAATCTATTTAGATCCCCAAAGTCATATTCATCATGTTATTTGTAATAGTTCATCATAATCAATATGCAATATATCAATTTATTATACCATCAAGATATATACACAGTCTGTGTGAGCACTGTTAAGAGTGTTAGTAGCAGATGTAGTATACACAAATATATGCTCCCCTAGATACTTTTAAAACTTTATCCTTGAGGATATATTAAAAATAGAAATAAATAAATCAGCATTCTTTATAACACCAGTAGTCTAAATCAATAATTAGGCAGAATAGGATATAAAATGAAATGTAGCTATCACTGTATTCTTTACATCTAAAATTGAGGTCTGTCCGCTGTAAAATATTTACAGAGTTTGGGTATGTCAAGGATACACCACAAATACCATTAACTAAAATGGGAGAAGGTACTGATAATGATAAACCACACACACTAAAAAGCCTAATTTGAGTCTCAGTTGACTGAAGGGGGATTTCACTTTGAAGGCATTAAGGCAGACATGAGGAATTGTTTTTGAGGAAAATATTCTTTTGAGTTTGGCATACTCAAACAGTGCTCTCCCATAAAACTTTCTATGATGATGGAAATGTTCTATAGCTTCACTGTCCAGTATAGTAGCTACTAACCACATGTGGCTATTAAATGAAATGTGGCTAGTATACCAAGGATCTGAATTTTTACTTAATTTTAATGCGGTTATGGCTACCATATTGGACAAAGCAACGCTAGAGATTTTGTGACTGAGTGGTTAGGATAATATGGTAGCAGCACAGTGAACACTTTGAAAGGTAGATGTTTATAGAATCTCTCATAGAATTTTTTCTTCTTTTCTTTTTTCCTATTTGAACTTGTTATGTTAGTTGGTAAGTATAACATTTGAATTTACAAAGCATTGTCTGTTGTGAAACATCATCACCCTAACTCATTGCATGCTGAATTATATTTCACAATAAAAACCTGATTACTTTCTTCTCTGCTCCTCAGTTAACACCTGTAAAATTCTGCACTGTGTCTCTCATATCTGTTATCTATCTTCTCTTTTGTTTTCTCACTTCTGCTCGCTACTCCATTTCTTCATTCACAACAAAGAAAGAAATGCAGTCATAGTTCTCTTCCTCCCAAAACCTCCGCTAGAAAACATTGGCCATCTCAAGGTAAACAGCCATGGGAAAGCCTCACATGATGGCCGGGAATAATATGCATTACCAGAAAAGCATGAGCTATTGCTCTTCACCTTCATTCTGCCATCCGTCTGCAGTGCTTCCCTAAAAGGGGCCATGGATTCATATTCGCCTCTAGATTTTCAAGTATGTGTCCACTATGAACCAATTCAGAGCTTCAGGAAGAGTAAAGGTGAACAGAAATATATTTCCTTCTCCTTAAGTTTTGAAGGCCAATCTCATTTTCCATTAGAAAAGAATGTTGGAGAAGTTACTTTGAGAAGGAGGACGATTGACCTGGATTATGAGTAACAGTATTTTTCCTTGGCAGTGTATATTTGTTCTTAAGTATAATATTTGGCCTTAAAAACACTTGAAATGTTCTAACAGATGCATTCTTAATTGTTTAAGACATCTGAATAGAATCTATACCCCTTATTGAACTTCTTTGTTTCTCCTTACAAATATTCATAACTTCAATTTAAGCACAAATCTTTTCTTATATGGAAGTGCTAGCATACTTGTTTCTAAGTTTGAAGTGTCAGTGAGCTGCTGCATTGGCTAACAAATATGCCAAAAGACTCCCTAAAATAAGGAGATTTATAAATTTAAGCCTGAAACCTATGTACTGTTTTTGTTCGTTTGTAACACACATAAAGAAAATTTTCATGTGCTTAAGACCCAGAAAATCTGGATTAAAGTGCCTTAAAATATACAGAATTTTTATTTTGTTATTCTGTTTGCAGATTTTTTTTGTTTTCTTATGAAGGGCTTTTATTTTTAATGTAATGTCTTATTTGTTCAGAAAATATTTGAGAGCCTATAATGTGCAAGGTTCTGAAGTATTGGTGTACATTAGAGAATCATAATTCATAGAAATAAAGTGCAGAGGTAAAAAACTACTTTGTAAATGACATGCAGAATTTTCCTATTGATTTTCTTTTGCTTTTAAAATTTTATATCTACCAATTCTACTGGTTACCTACTTTCTATGACTGAATAGTGTAACTGCAAAGGTGTAAATTAGTGAAAACAAAAGCATTGTTTATCTCTCATAAATTAAGACATTTTGCAGAGTCAGTCTGCCTTTTTTGACTGACTTTCAGATAAGAATTCTTATCCTTCTCCCCGCCCTAGGAATTTATCTTACTCCTTTTTAAAACCGTATTTAAATACCTTGCATGTATAATGATCTCATCTCATAGTGCTGAGTTCCTTTTTGGAATTTTTGGTTCTCAAACTGGTGCTATTTTTCAAGTTTAAGCAGTGAAGGCCCTTTTTCATGGTTATACCCTGAGTCCTAGAGATAGGAATTGGTACTTCTCACCTGTTTCTAGATCCCTTCCCTGCATGCTAATGGTGCTTTGCATCCCTGTTCTTTCTGGCCCAAAGATTTTCCTTCCCATTGCTTTTTCCAAGGTTCTGGGTCTGGGGATGATGATTGGCACTTTCTTGATAGTATGACGACATGAGCCACCAGATCCCTGAGTTTTAAATACATTAGTAGGCTGTTGTAACAAGCAAATTTTGGGCTCGCTTTTTCCCCTCAAAAGATCTCATTAAGAGATGGGATCCTTGCTACAGATTAGTAGCAGAAAGGTTATTTCTTAGGGGTGAGAGGCTGGATGACTGTACTAATTCTCTTGCTGTTTTCTACAGGCTCCTACCCAGAGATTCTACCCAGTGAAACTCCCACAGCAACGCAGGTAGATGGGGCTGACCTGGCCTCTCCAATGTCTCCTCGAACTAGCAAAAGCCGCATGTCCATGAAGCTGCGTCGTTCCTCTGGCTCAGCCAATAAATCCTAAGGAGACAAGCAGCCCAAGAACAGTGATCAGCAGTAGCCACCTTAGCGCAGATCATAGGGTTAACCCTTTCAGGCCTTCGTGTCTGCCATAACATGCATGTTTCTTCTTGTACATTTGAGAAAACACTGGATTTAAATAATCTGTAGCTTAATATTTTAGATTTGAGTTATTTATTCTGTTTGTTTTTATCCCCACACTCCAAGCTGCCATGTTTTCAGGGGGAGGAGTTTTATTGTACACCCTTTACCTTCCTAGATAATTATGTCTAAGTAGTTTTACCTTTAATTTCATGATTAACTAGCCAAAAGATAATTGGACAAATATTCTCATTATTTTATTTATTGTGCCTAATTGCAACTTTATGGCTCAATAAATATAATTTTTTTACAAATATAAAATTTTAAATTTAAGCATTTGTAAAGTTATAGCAAAAGTTACAAATCTGTTAATACACAGGATGTGTACAGACTATTTATGTTATGAAAATAAAACACTCAAAATAAATGGTCTTTTAGCATCTCAAATTCCAACTGAAATAATTTTAGCATTAACTTTTTCTTCCCAAAGCAATGTCTCATCTCTTGGCTGTGCAGGTGATGCCCTGGTATATCCAATAACTAGAAAAATCACTGTGCTGAACTTTAAATTATGTTTAGCTTCCATGTATTTTTCTAATATTTTGTTTTTTAAGTGGTATCACTGTTAAATGCCATTTCTGTTTTGAGATTGTGGCCCTTTATTATTGGCTGCTAGATCCTGGTGTATCTGTGTTCTTTCTTGAGTACCAAAAAGAAGGGGGGAGAAAAGAAGGAAAAAAACTTTTCTAATATAAATATGTTGCTCATATTATGTATATTATTGAAAAAGAAAAGGAAACATGACCCAGGAGTCTTATGTTAAATCTAATATTGTTAATACTGAACTTGCAGGTGCAGGTTGGTATACATTCCACACTCCAGAAATATTTTCCTACAGTAGATAAGCTACTCACATTTTGTTTTGAATGGGCATCTCCTAAGGAAATGTAGCATGACATCGGTACTAACTGCATGTGTAAATACATCATACTGGCAGACCATAAAATATAAATTATGTATCATCATTCACATAGCATCTACAAATTTATAACAGTGGGGAAAAAAGATGACGTGGTATTTAATAATACAATAAAAATATTCTTATCACTTCCTGTTCATGAGTGTTGATTTGTCCTCCATAGTTCTTATTTACAGACTCAATAAGCAGGGCTGTATGATTAATGGGGAGATGGAAAGCATGAACCTAGGTTATCTTAGCTAATCATGAAAAATGAATTTGAATTCCTTTCTCAGGGTACACTCCAACTTACTTCTCAAAGCTTCTACCACAATCATTAGAAACACAGGAAATTTTATACCTTCATAAAGGCTGGCTGGAACTTCACCCAGTGCACTTGGTTAAAGCATCAGTTTATCTCAGCTTCATGTTTCTTTGATTTCTTAAATTTCACTTTGTTTTATGATACACTTTCAGGAATAATACTTTCTACCGACAGGTTTTTCTAAAACAACCTTTCAGAGCTTCTGTGACTCAATTCTTTGTTTTCCTATAAATAAAAACTAAAATTTCTATGAAAGCTTATGTAGAAGATAAACAAATGGATAGAGAGTCCCTAGGAACAAGATTAAACAATATAGACATTTTCCCACAGTGGAGGTGAAGAATTACAAAAAGAAAAATCAAAGTAACTGCTTACATGTTTCTAAACTGCTTTCATTTTTTTAAAATAAACATCTAATGGATATGTAACAAAATGGAAATACCAACCCAAAATAGTGAAATTAGCACCATTAATATAATTTTTTCATCTTCAGATAACACTATTCTCTAGCTTTTAAAAAAGAAGAAAATATTTAAAATATATTCTATTGACATTTGTTGAGGGGAAGTGTCATTTTAGATTTAAAGAATGGTACATTTTTGTTGCCTGTTGGAGCTCAGTCAGTGCAGCCATACTTCAAAGGAAAAATTTCCATTCCATTTCTGTACCATTACATTCATTTGCAAAATATAATATCTCCTGTCTTTGTGTTCTGTCTAAATGGGTCACTAAGATTCTAAAATAGGATGCTGACATTGGGGAGATAAGAAATGTGGCTTTGAAAATAGGCTGTGTTCAACAGGATTCTTAAGACAAACACAGAACACAACAAAGCACAGTCTGTGTACATTTATTTGGTGGTAAGCATCTTACAAATATGGGCTGTCGAGCAGTGCTCAACCAGCATCCATGACTCTGGCTTTTACGGCATGGGCACAGAATGTACACTGAAATGGTTTACAAAACTTCAAAAACAAGTTGCTGCTGAAAAGAAAATACTGAATATTGAACGAATTGCCATTCAGTTCCTTAGTGGATTATAGGTATTAACATCTTCCTTAAGCTGAGCATAGTTGTATATATAACACGCAATATGAGATTTACAGCAGAATCATTAAAACAATTTGGGTGAAACCCCATTAAAACAAACTTCAGGCAACAATTTCTATATTTCCAAAGGGCTATTTAAAGAAAGGTTTAAAGTAGCTCTTCCTGAATACCGCACACAAAATAGCTAAAGGTGAGAATTGGGGGGACGGGGTGTCTCAACTCTTTCTAGTAAAGCAGCACCCTCCCCACCTCCAAACACTAACTTAAGAATGGACTAGTACATACAATTGGGGAAAGGAAAGGTTACAGTGTTAGACACCCTCCAAAAAGCAGCAAACATTCTCTTATGTTTCCTGCCCACAGATCTTCAATCTTCCCCCCCCCTTAAGTTTGGCACCAATCACATAACTTTTAATTCACAGAATATACAATGCAAGATATCTGACCCTACTGAGACAGAGACTACATAGGCGCCTGTGATGACAAGAGAAAAAAAAAATTGGTTACTACCACTTTGGGTAGCTAGAACCCTTTGTAGATACTGAGACATGCACGCGTTCACTGCGACTTTCCATAGGAATTACAAATCATATAGGATTCGTTAGGGTCTCCAGAGTTTTGAGGAAAAAAAAAAAATCCTATTTTCATGGGGAAAGTGAGAAGGATTTGAAGCTGACAGTCTTCGATTGCGAGGTTTACACCATATACATACCTGCTCTAGAAAGGGATTTTACATTTCACTGTCCGCTCCTCTGGCGGAACATAGACTACTGGGAGAATTTTAGGTGACAAAACGTAGGAAGGAAAAGTAAACTTGCAAGTTGAAGAAAGCCCCACAGAAATTCCCATGATCTGTTTGCTCCAAGGCCAACCTTGAAATCTTCCTGGTCTCTTGGCCCTCAGCAGCCAGGCCTCAGTGGCATTTGCAGCAACAATACCTGCCGACTTTCTGAGGGGTGGTACTTATTGATGTGCCGGGTCAGCCCCGGGGAGCTAAAAAAAGTGGACGGGCAGTGCTTGCATGAGAAAATTTGCTGAGCACTCCCGTCAGATGCCCCGCCTGGGCTAGGCGTTTCGGAAGGAGCCCCTGCCAGAGCCGGCAGAAGCAGCTCCTCGCGGACAGCATGCCACAGCCGATGTTTCTCCCTGATATCTGCGGACGGGAAGTGCGCCCCACACAACGGACAAGCGAAGGCAAGTGGAGCACCGCGTTCGGAGCCAAAACCCGGGGCTAGCGTACGGGCCGAGCCTGCCTCATGAGTGCCCAAGTGCTTACGCAGATAGGCTTGGCGACGGAACTTTTTGTGGCAATATGGACACACGAAGATCTCGGGTCCCCCGCCACCACTGGTACTGCCCGGCACGGGCACCCGGCGCCCAAACACCCCCTCTGTATAGGGACCCTGTGGCAGCGGTGGCTCCGGGTGCATCAGCACCTGGAGGCCCTGGCGCAGGGCGCTGTCCTGGTGCTGATCTGCCCCGGAGCTGTCCCTGGCTTGCGGGTGCTGATCCGCAGTTCGCTCTATCCGGCTGTTCTCCTTCCCCTCCGCCAGAAAAGATGCAATGGCACCGGATTCCGGGGAGGACGAAGACGACGACGGAGGCGGCTTTCCGTCGGTAGAGGAGACTGTGGCAGCGTTTGCAGCTGCGGGACGTGGCTTGTGCCAGCGGCGATGGGAAGCAAGGTTCGCAGGACAGCTGAAGACCTTGTCGCACTCAGGGCAGCGGTACTCGACGCGCACAATGCGGGAGCATCGATGCTGGGCCAGTGCAAAGGGGTCTGCGTACTGTTCCTTGCACAACTGGCAGATGAATTCTCCCAGCGGCGTGCGGCTGCCCCCCAAGCCCCGGGACGGCGCCCCGGGCTCCTCCTCCTTGATCTTCAGGCCCAGAACAGGGGACGTGGTCACCTCATCAGCAAAGCTCAACTTCCTCATAGCCTTTGGCTTCTTGATTCCCGCGGCCGCAGTTCCAGAAGTGCAGCCCGGAGGTATCTTGGCACGGCGCTCGCCACCGGCGGCCCGCTTCAGGCCGTGCAGGGAGGCCGAAAGGGGCGCGGGGTCCGGCTGAAGCGCGGGCTCTGGGAACGGTGCCCGGAGCGGCAGCAGGAACTGCTCCCCTGAGGTCGGTGCGGCTGCTGGCGCCGAGCAGGAGAAAGCGGCCACCGCTGCGGCACCCCCGGGAAAGGACTCGGCAGAGACGGGCGAGCTGAGGCAGCGCTCCAGGAACGCCCGACGCAGCTCTGTGCCCACTGGCTTCGTGGGACTGGGGCTGGGCCCGGACCCGGGCCCAGGACCCTCCCTGCCATCCGCCCTCCTCTCTGCACCTTCCCACCCGCCAGCCCCTGGGCTCACCCCGGCCACCCGACAGGGCGACCCCGACAATTCCCGGGCCGCCTCCGCCGTCAGCCCCTTTCCGGGCTCCTCCTGGGTGGGGGGCTCCACATCTGGCAAGGAGGAGGTAGGAGCCTTCTCCAGGAAGGGCGGCGCCACCTGGGGGCCCAGCAGAGGGAAGACCCCCTGGGCTAGGCGCACTCGGTACGAGCCGCCTGTCCGTTTAGTTCGCTTCACTAGGAAGCCTCTTGGCATGGTCTAGTCGGGAGCGCTAGGGTGCAAGAGAAATCGAGGGGCACGGGGGCTGAGAGCGGGCAAGCACAGTAACTACCCGAGCCTCGCCGCGGCGGTCATGCCGGGGCTGTCTTTATAGCTGAGACGCGGCCCACGGCCCCGCCGACCGCCTCCGGGCTGGCCCAGCCAATCAGGAGTGGGAGCGGGCGCCGGGGGCGGGGTTTTCTGGTGGCGGAGCTCTCGGGAATAGACGAACCTGGCGGCGGCGCGAGTCTCAGCCCCGCCTCACAGCGCCCCCGAGGGGCCCTCGTGCCATGCTGGGGCCACCGCCCCCTGTCGCCCTGAGATGAAGGCGCAACAAGGTAAGTCCAGATGTGAGGGAGCTCGGCACTCCCCACCACCTCCAGGGACCGTCCCAGCAGGGAGCTGGGCAGAAAGGCCACCTCAAGATGCCCACCGCGGGCTGGGGCTCGGCTGCCCCCCACGCGTGGGCATCTGACTGAAAAGCTCCCGCCCTGCGGAGGACAGGCAAGGGGAAGGGGCAGTGGACAAGAGGGGCGGGGGGCACCGCGGTGTAGGGATCCATCAGGAATCGGGTTAACGTCCTCAGCCGGTATTGAGCTGATGAGAAGCTGCGGTAGAGTGGCAGGGCGGCTAAATCCACCGCCCTGTGCCTACACTTGACGGTGGGAGCACGTCTGCCATCCAGTATCGATCGAGCCTGCGCGCGTCTGTGATACTATGAGAATTCATCTGGGAAGAAGGGCTCTCAGTGCGGGAGATCGTGCGTGCTGGCAAGCCTCTGGAGCTCAGGACGCCTGCACGTTTCTGGGCCCCGGTCCTCCGGGCTTTAAGTGCCCCTCCCCGATGGGAATAGGAGTGGGGAGAGGAAAGTAGGATCTAATTTTCCACTATCCTCGCATAAAGTGGTTTCTCTGTTCACACTTTCCACTTGTACTACCTAGAGACATGACTCAATGCCTAACTGACCTGTTTAGCATGGAGCAGATCGAGTGAGAAATGCTGGTGGAATCAGCATTACATCTGCTTCCCCGTGAAAGAATAAGTGATACTTTGCAAAAGGTGGACCAACTCAACAGATTTTCATCCAGCACCCTGCAACGTGCCCAGCACTGTTTTAAGAATGAGACAAGATTTGAAAGTTTTTAATAATAGCTGAACTGTGAAATAATTAGGCAATATATGACAGATGTAATGTGCCTAAATCCATAATACAGATATGTACAATGTGAAAACAGAAAGGGGAAAACTATGTGTACAAGTCTCCTTACAAAACCAAATTGTAGGCCGGGCGCGGTGGCTCACGCCTGTAATCCTAGCACTCTGGGAGGCTGAGGCGGGTGGATTGTTTGAGCTCAGGAGTTCAAAACCAGCCTGAGCAAGAGCGAGACACCGTCTCTACTAAAAATAGAAAGAAATTAACCAGACAACTAAAAATATATATAGAAAAAAATTAGCCGGGCATGGTGGCACATGCCTGTAGTCCCAGCTACTTGGGAGGCTGAGGCAGAAGGATTGCTTGAGCCCAGGAGATTGAGGTTGCTGTGAGGTAGGATGACGCCACGGCACTCTAGCCGGGGCAACACAGTGAGACTCTGTCTCAAAAAAAAAAAAAAAAAAAAACCAAATTGTAGAAAAAGACTGAGGGAGGTGTTTTAAAAGTCGACTAAAATATAACAGATCTAGACATCAGTAAAACATTGTCTTCCTTCTAGCAAATGAAGTATTTTTACAAGGAGAACATTATTTGGGAGAAGATTTGGAAGTATTTACATATTAATCATTGACTCTGTTTTAGGCATTCTGCTTAAGTAATCTCTGATCTTCACACACACACACACACACACACACACACACACACACACCCCAGGAAGGAGATATTATTACTTTCTCTTTTTGGTGAGGGGGTTAAGCCATAGAGAAGTTAACCGGCAAAAGTCATGCAGAGGCCAGATTGAAACACTGTCTGGCTAATCCTAAAACCCATACTTTCCACTACTACACCAATGGCTTCAAACTATTTTTTCCTTAATTACATCCCACAATAATAAATATGTTTTAAAGTGCACATATAACTGAAACAAAAGTTTCACAAAATAATGCTTCCCTTAAATAGGTGCAGTGCATTCTCGTTTTCTATTTAATTCTATTGTATTTTGTTTTTTTAAATACTGGTCATAGCGAACAAATTGATTTCATAACTCACTAATGGATTAGGACCCACAGTTTGAAAAACAACTCTCATTATGTTTTCCCATTAAATAGCATGAAATCATACAAAATCAAATAAACCTATACTGTATAATCAAAATTAATATTCTGAATCACTATTTAAAGTATCTGAGTCCTTTAATAGTGTTGCTAAACTTAGTTTCCCAAATTGATCATTTAAGACATGTCAGCTTATGTCTGACTTCTAACTCAAATTCTCAATTCTCCTTTCCTTTTTCCTCATAACCCAGACATATCATATCATGTGGACAATCTGATGTAAGAATTTTAATACTTTAAGAAAATCCCAGGGGCATAGTACTTTGTAGGGATTGCTGTCAAATATTTTCTACCAGATCCAATAGCTCTCCCTTTCCCTTCCCCCCAAGTGTAATTTGATAATAACCTTTCTAGAAATTAGTGTAACAATGTATATCAGGAGCTTTAAAAAAAAACGTGTATACACTTAATCCACCAATTCTTCCTTTAGTAAATCATCCAAAAGAAGGCCAAAGATTTATGCACAAAGCTGTTTATCACAGTGTTATTTGTAATTGTAAATAATCAGAAACTGCCTTGAGTAAATTACGATGTAGCTATACTACAGATGATTATATAGCCATAAAGATGTAATGACATGGACAAATATGTACACCATAGTGTTAAGCAAAAACAGCAAGATGCAAAATCACCTGTACCATAAAGAGCTCAGTTATGAAAGAACTAAATGTGTAAAACACTGGAAGGAAATATGCCAAAATGTTGTTGCCTCTAAAAAGCAGGAATTTAAATAGTTTTTTGGTGCTTTGGTTTTTTAACTTTTTTGTTAAAATATTCTGCAATAAGCATATATTACTCTGATAATCAGGGGGAAAAAAACCATAATGTTCAGCTACTCAGGAGGCTGAGATGGGAGGCTAAGACGGGAGGATCACTTGAGCTCAGGAGTTCAAGGCTGCAGTAAACTATGATCATGCCTCTGCACTCCAGCCCAGGTGACAGAGCGAGACCCCATCTCAAAAAGGAAAAAAAAAAAAAACATAATAAAAAACGTGCCTTAAATCCTTCCTGGTGTTAAATGTGGTACCCTTTCCCTAGGACACTACATCATCAAATGGAGATTATACAGACAAGTAGCATTCTTCAGGGCCATCTGTTTGAAATCTGTCCCTGGAAAAGAGGTAACAAGACTCTATCATGCCACAGGCCTTCTAGGTGAAAAACACTTCTGGGGAGTGACTAAGGGATAAAAGGTAGAAAGAGTTAAAAAGATGAGGAAGAGAAAGAATTTACATGCATACTTCCCACTTGGATATAAACCGAGATGATCCTTCAAAATACAAACACTTCTTTCTCTATTTTCTCACTTAGAAATTGTAATAGGGCAGTGGCTGGCCTGATTATGAAATCTTTGTTTTATCAACATCCTTTCTCTTGACAATGACGTTTTCTTCCTTTTAAACACTCAGGACCTTCATCTGTTCTCAGTTGTAATTTGATAAAAACTTATACACATTGGATTACCTCTCGAACTATTTACATTTTGTGCTTTCTATCTCTAATTATGGAATAAATTTGATTTAAGTTCAGAAATTTTGAGACAAAAGAAATCAGGACATTTTTTGAAGAGAGAGGAGATTATTCTTGCCCTGAAATCATAGTGTGTATAAGACAGGCTGGGATGGCTAACCTACTTTTTATCACTTGAATATCTGGAGAATTACTCAGAAGGAACTTTAGTTCTTCTGTTTCTCTGCCCCCTTACCTCCACTTAGACATTTCCCTGTAAAAGGTTAACACCAGCTGCAGCTACTAGAGGACTATTGTTCCCAAGAACTTGAAAGTCAAAGTCTCTCACAAATCTACAACCAAACTCTTGATTTCCTCTCCTAAATTTAATCCCCATCTCAATTTTCCTCATCCCAGTAAATGGCACCTTCATTCAATTAGCTGCCTCAGCCAAACCCCAAAGACTTTTGGCTCAAGCTAAACACCTCATATTCAATCCATTAGCAATCCTTATCAGCTCTATCTTCAAAGCATTTCCTGAATCTGAATACTTCTCAAATTCTCTACCACTGTACACTGGTCTCTTGCTTCCACCCTTGCCCCCTGTCATGTATTCTTTATTCAGCAGCAACATGGATCCTGTTAGCATATAAATCTGACCGTTTCACTCTTTTGCTCGAAATCTTCAAATCTTCCCACCACATTCAGAATAAAAATCTAAAGCTCCGATTGGTCCCTTGATATTCTTAAACCACATCTCCCACCACTCTGTTCCTTATTCGGTCTGTTCCATCTGTTAACACATTGCTCTCCTTATCTTCCTCAAATATCTCAAGGCTGTTTCTTCTGCCAGAGTGCTCACATCATGTCCCTTAGGATCTTCACCCAAAGAATAACACCTCAGAAAGATCTTCCCTGACCACCCTAACTAAAATAGCAGCCCTACACCCACCATCAACCTTCATTTTCTAACCCTTTACTCAACTTTCTTTTTCCTCATAGCTTTTCTCACTGTCACTATATTATGTATTTGTTTATTTGTTAATTGCCTTTTGTCTCCCAGAAAGCTATAAGGTCCACGAAAGCAGGTACTTTGTTTTGTTCACACCTATATATCCAATATCTTGAACAATGCCTGGCATATATGTAAATGAATTGATGTCTAAAATAATAAGCCTTCTAGAAGTCATAACAGTTTTTTATTGTTGCAATCTACAGACCTGAAGCCCAGCCTGCCTGAGCACAGAGGAGGAAAACAAAGTCATAAGGAGTTCTAGATCCTAGACGTTTGGAAATCTTGGTGCAGAGGGATGAAAGGAATAGAAAAGTCTTTCTTGCGTCGTGTGACCTTTAAAGTCTTTTCTTTCCACCTCAGCCACTTGACCCATGGCTTAGATAACTCCTATTTCCTTTCTCTGAAGCAATTCCCTATAGAGAAAATAAACCCCAGTTCATAACCACAGATTCTGCTATTTAAAGCTGTTTAGTACCCAAGTTACCAGGAGAACAGGAGCAGAAAGAAACTGGTCAGCTACCTTGTGGGAAAGACAAGACTGGCAGAAGACTACATGTGTGGAAAACAACGAATTGCAGGCATAGGGCACAGGCAGTAGGACCCAGTTTATTGAGAGGTTCAATCTAGCAGCTTTAAAGGAAGATCTCATAATGTTGTAATTGAGGGCACAGGCTTTAAAGTGAGGCAGTCTTGAGTTCAAGTTCAGCCCCACTACCAGCTGTTTAATCTTGAACAATTTACTTAGCCTTTTTTTCAGCCTCAGTTTTCTCATCACAAAATGGGAATAGAAGTAATTATCTCACAGGGTGGCTTTGGTCATTACGTGTTATTATGTATATAAAATATTTAGCACAATGCATGGCACTTAGTGAGCCCTAAATGAATGGATGGCACATAGTGAGCCCTAAATGAATGGAAGGTATTATTATCATCAATAAGTGTCTGAGGTGAAGGAAAACTATTGATACTAATGGCAACTATAAGTTCTACAGAAACAACAGAATCATTTATTGCATGACCGGCTTATGTTTTATACCCAATTATGTTGCAAGACAGCAACGATTATACATAGCATTTAATATGCTCGAAATGAATTTTGTTTCACATGGTTAAAACAAAATTCACAAAACATGTAAAGGACAGAAGAAGGCAATGTAGTTTACTGGGTTAAGCCCATGATTTGAATCCTGAGTTTGAATCCTGGCTCCGCCATTTACTTATTGTGTGGCTTGGACTTAAATTTAACTTCTCTGGCCCCAGTTTCTTATCACATAAGCACAGGAGCAGAGTACAGTATTCTTCATAAATGGGATATCAGTCTTTTGTTTCTTCTGGGAAGAGGATATAGTTAGGGAGTGGAGAAGCCAAGACTGGAAAGATAGATTGGGGCCAGATTGCAAAGAACATTATAACCACACTAAATTGAGTATGGATATTTTTCAATGAAAGCCACTGATTTTTTAAAAAGCATTTAAATGATATAATCGAATCTTTGTTGTGAAAAGATAACTCTAATGGCTTTCCTGGAGTAAAGCTGTGGGGTTAAGGGCAAGATGTGAAGAAGGTAAAAAGTGGGATGAGACTTGAGGCAGGGAACTCGGCCAGAAGAATATTAAAACAGTTGCTAGATGATGATGTGGGCCTAATTATTCAAATATTGAAGAGATTTAAATAATTGATTGACACACCATATAATTATACTTATCTCTATGAGTGTTTTCCTCCCTGTGTTAAGCAGTAAAATAGCACATTCTAAAAATTTTAAAGTAGAGGAAATTTATAACTTGACTTTCACTTGGTCATGAAAAACTGCCTGTTGAAATTGGGATTCATTTTAGGAACTATAAGCAATGGCAAAATAGTGAATTTGAACTAGAAGAAAAGGATTTTCAATGGCATAAGATGCCATATAGAAGAGGCTTTTTAATTTCTGTTGTGCTGGGTACATGACAGTTCTTTACCCTCAGCCATTCTCGCATTCCAAATCACTAGTACTACCTCTATCTTCTAAAATAGCTCTCTCAAACTATTTTAGCCACTTCTTTGGCTCAATATGTAACTCTCCGATATTGCAGACACTTAAACCTTTGTCAATGTTGCACAAAGATAGCTTCCTAAAGTTATTAGAGATCCTTCTGTAAGAATGCTTACCTCCTTACTTCGAGTCTGAAAGGAATAAGTGTTTTCTGGAGCTGGTTCATTGCTCATAAAAAGAATAGATTTGGGTCCTAGCACTGTCATTTACTAAAGAGATAATCTTAGAAAATTTACTTAATCTCTCTGAGTCTTAGTTCTTTATCTCTAAATTAGGAATAACAATACCTACATAGTAGAATGATAACTAAATGAAATAAACTAGTATCCTCTACAGCGCTGGCATGTACTAGTGCTCAATATTGGTGTATATGCATTTAGTGTTACTTGTAAACTCATAAAGGTGGAGACTATCTAACCTGCTTTTAAGTATACAAATAACATGTATGTGTTCCAAATAAACATTTTGGAATAATGATGAAAGTCATCTACTTGGCTGGGAGGGAAAAAAGCCTTGTCTATCTTTATCTGTATATTTAAATTCCATTCACATGCTTAAAAAGAATGTGTATTTGGCCATTGTACATACCAACTTTTATATAGTATGCCCTCCCCCCACATATATATGATAACTTCTGTTATTTCTCTTTGTAGTCTCTCAACTTCTGCTCTGTATAATCTTGAGACTCTGTAATAGTCTCAAGATTCATATGAATTAAAAGCAATATCTATTTGGTTAATTGAACCTTTCATAAGTAAAATATCCCTCTTTGCAGTAATGCTTTCTGCCTTAAAATGTGTTCTGTCTGATGTTTTCATCTAGACATATCAGCTTTCTTTTGATTGGTGTTTACAAGGTATGTATTTTCCTTCTAATTTCAAACCTTATCATTATGCTTTAAATGTGTCTCCTATTAATAGCAGTTGGATTTTTTTTAACCAGTCAATCTTTAACTTTTAACTGGAGCATTTAGTCCTTTTACATTTCTGTAATTGCTACTATATTTAGAATTAAATCTGCCATCTTTAAAAGTGCTTTCATTTGTCTGATTAGTTACATTTTTTCTTTTTCTCTTTTAGATTGATATCTGATTTTTACGTATCAAATCTTCTTTACCAGTTTAAAAGTATACCCCTTTGCTTGCATTCTTTTATTGATTGCTTTAAAAATTACACACACATTTTTAATTTGTCAAAATTTATCTTTGATAATATAAGTTAGAACCCTTGAACTCCACACACTTTCCTGACTTATATGCTATTGTTATTGTGTATTTTAATTTTGTATCTTAAAAAGTCCACAAGACAATATGTTTTACACAGCTAATATTCATTCAATTCACTCACATGCTTTCCACTTTCCTTGCTCTTAATTCCTTGTCTCTCAGAATTTCCATGTGGAATCATTTTCTCCTCCCTGAAATACATGCTTTAAAATTTCCTTCACTATGGATCTGCAAGTGGCAAAATATGTCTGCTCTAATGTATCTGAAATGTCTTTATTTTATCTACCTATAGAATTTTAGGTTGGTAACTATTTTCTTTCAGCACATTGAAAATAATATTCCACTGTCTCCTCTTTCCCATTTTTACTAGTCAAAAGACGGCTGTTAGTATATTGTTGCTTTTTTGGAAGTATCTTTTTCTCTGGCTCCTTTTAATATTTGTTTTTAGTCTTTAGTTTTAAGAAGTTTTACTTCAGCGTGCTTAGGTATGGATTTCTCTTCAATTTATTATGCTTTCAGTTCACAAGACTTCTTAAAATCAGTATCTTGAAGTCTTGTCAGTTTGAAAAATCCTTAACAGTTAACTCTTCAAATAATTGCTTCCATTTCATTTTATCTTCTCCTTCCAGAACTCTGGCTAAACCTACGTTAGACAGTCTCACTGTATCTTCTGTGTCTTTTACATATATGTATATATATATGTTTTTTGCCTCTCCATGCTGCATTCTGGAGTATTCTGATATTCTTCAGGTTCACTAAGTCTTAAGTTATGTCTAACCTATACTTAAAATCTTGTTGGATTTTAAATTTTTATTTATAAATTTTACTTATAAAATTAATTTTTATTTACAAACCATAAATATATTTATAAACTTCATAAATTTTATTTAAAATAATACCACAATATTTAAAACATTTAAAATCACAATAAAATTCTATTTGGTTCTTTTTAAAACTCAAACTTGCTATGTAACTCTTTGTAGTTTCCTGTTCTCTGTAGATATCATCAAGCTGATATTTTGTCTTTAAAAATACTCTTCATAATTGATTTATAGTCTTGTTTTGTAGTCTGAGCCTAATAAGTTCAACATCCAAAGTCTTTATTGGTCTGTTTTTGTTGTCTATTGTCTCTGCTGATTCTTGCTCACTTAATCTATTAATAGTTTCCTTGTATACATGATTTCTTTGATTATATGCTGAGCATTGTATTTGAAGATTTCTAGAAATGATTTTAGGCCTATGATGAAGTTATCTTACTTCAGAGAAGATTTATATTTGCTTCTGCCAGGTACTACCAATCCAGAATTACTTTAACCCAAGTTCAAGGCTTGAGATTCACTGACCCAGGCAATTTAATACAAGCAATAAATACTCAAAGGCGTGGAGTCCCAGTATCTTATGAGAGAAGATCTATTAGACTTCCTGTCTAATCTTATACAGGCCTTGGGTTTTTCTTTTTGTCTCCCATGTTCTGTAGGTCTAACAGGATGAAGATTCTAATTATCACAAATCAGAAAATTCCCTCAGAGCAGGATAGCCTCCATATTTGGGTTCCCATTTTGCCTTCACCTTTAGTCTGGTAATTTCTTACTATCTTTTCATATCCTTTTATGCTTTAAGAATATTTTTAAAATCCAGCTTTTAGGTATTTTCACTGGAAGGAATGATATATCTAACTTAGCCTAAAATTACCAGAACTATTAAAATTACCAGAACCAGACCAACATTCTAAAAGTTTTTGATAAATATTGCAAAACTGTCCTTCAACATGATTGTGCCTATTTATATTTCTATCAGCAGGTATAAGAGCCAATTCCCTATTCCTTGACTATGTTCTGTCATGTATAAGAAAAAATATTTGCCAATTGCATAAGTGCAAAGCATTGTTTTGTTAAAATAAAACTTGTATTTGATTAATAAAGTTTAACATCTTATAATCTGTTTATTGAAATTTTATTTTACTTTTTGTAATTTAACTTATTCAAATTTTCTGTTACGTATTTTTCTTAGAGTCATTTGGCTATTGTACAGCTAGTACCTACCAGAAAAACTCTATTAGTTGTTGAAAAATAAAACACTTTCATATTGATTAGCAAAAACCCCCTACCTTTCTAAATGCTCTACCCTTATCTCCTTCAGTTGCTCCAGCCCCTCCGAAATACTACCCACCTCCCTATTATCCATCAACTAAAGAGCTAATGTCCGCTCTCTGGCCATTATCAGTTCTGATTGGTTAGTAGCCACTTCATAGATATTATTAAATATTTTAATGATTCCTGTGGATATGTATTTTTCCCACTTGTCAATAAGACCTTAAAACACATCAAACTATATTCCTTCTTCCTTCCATATCCCCTTTTCTTAATTTTTTTTTTAAATTAGTTGCTGTTTCTCCCAAAATTATTACTATTACTATAGCTATTTTTCTTTAAATAATCTCTCAACTCTTAAAAAATCTCCAAAGGAATTGATTCGTAAACCTACAAAAGATTTTCATTGAATTTTACTATGCTTTAGAAACTTATCAAACTTATAGTTATCTATTTTAATGCTTTTGGCAGATACCACAGATTTCAAATTTTATAAATATCAGTAGAGGCCAAAATAAAGTAATAGTTCATTTTGGGCAAGTAGCAAAACATTTTGAATTAATTTTTATTTATCATGTGAACCTCCTGAAGAAAGAATAAACTAATTTTTGTGGACTAAATCATTTTCACACATTTACAATATTGATCTATAAAGATTCTAACTCTTTAATGGTCTTCTGCCAAATATATCTGTTAGATATTATGATCTGTTTTTTATGATTATTCTATTTTAAATCTGATAACCACACCATTGCATTGTTATCCAGGCAACATCTTCCCAGCATTTCAATTATCTTAATCTCATGCAGACCCACATCAAAGGCTTTTACAAACATTCAGATATATTGTTTGTCCATGGAGTTTTCTTCATCCGCAAACTTGTTGAGTAATTTTATAAGACCAAATAAATCAGATTTGTCTGGCATGATTTGTCTTCATAAACAAATGCTGTCCGCTGCCTATCACATTGTTATCTAAATGATTTCAGATCAATTTGGTTCACTCTAACTTGGGCAATTGCATTCTGCCAGCCCCAAACTCCCTCTGTTTTTCAACTGGAGACATTATTCTTCCTTTCACTTAACAAAGTGTTCTGTGAAGCAAGCAGGCAAGTATCTGAACCAATAAAACCTGGTTTCCTGAAGATTTGTATCTGATAGGCTAACTGAAACTATGTATTATTATATCCATGTCATAGCTTTAATTAGTGATTTTATTACTTAAATCATTGTACTAAATGTCATAGGTAGGGCTTTGTTACATCAATAGGAAATGTAGGCAAAACAAAGACTATCTTCCTTTCATATGTACTTATAGTACATACTAACACTAGATTCCCTGCTACGTAATTAGATTTGGTTCAAATTGAGTTTTCTGTCAGAGGTTAGCGATAATATATACTTGATGTGAAATGTTTTCATTGAAAAATTTGTTATATATTATACTAACGTAGAATAATCATTGCGCTTCATCCAACAAAAATGATAGTTGTTCTATATTTCAAGATAAATGAACAAAGTCTATTCATTACTTGCCATATCATCATATAAAATAGATAAATTTGTTGATACTGTTTCTCTCACATTTATATGATGGCCTTTGAAGTCTGTTGTTTACCTCTATAAGTGACATTTGCCTAAACTATACATTAATTTTGGGACAATCAAGAGGCACTAGGCTAGCTAACAAATTTAATGGACTTGCAAAGCATGTTTCCAAAAGGAGAAACAACCTTCTAATTCCCTTTGTTGTTCCTATATCTTAATATCAACCAGGCTCAGTTTGAACTGACATGTATAGTTTCCCTAATGCTCTAATTTTATTGTTAGAAATATTTAAAACAATCAAACCAACCCAGGGAATAATTCACCCACTGGGAGAATGTATGTGTAATTTTTTACTTGGGGGCCATTTTGATCAGCATTTATAGTACCAAATCCACATAGCTCACACAAAACAGTAATTTGGGAGAAGATACTACAAGGCAGCATAGATAGAATAGGTAGAAAAATTGTCATTATTTACTCACTCAAAGTATCTCCTTTACTAATAGAGTAAAAATTTCTCTATCCAATAATGAATTAATCAAAACCCAGGAGAAACATGAGCAAAAACTAGAGGAAATATGTATAACATTAAATCATTGTATCCTCTAATCTTCATTGTTCTTGCTGGTAAATTTTTTTTTAATTAAGGACATGATAACTCATGGGATCAATTATAATAACATCTTTCTTGGTTTGATTTTCTATTGCTTAAATATCAACCATGCAAATTTAGTGGAAGATATTAAATACAGTATGTGTGTGTCTGTGTTGGAAATGGTTATTAAAGAGGATAGTATTATTGTGAGAGAACAGGATAGAAAGTCTCAGCTACATTTTCTTTACTTCCTTTATATTCCTCTGGGGACCCTACATAGGGGTAATTAGAATATTGGCCTGGCTGCTATTGCCCAACAGAGTTGCCTCTCATTAACAGAACCTCACCTGCCTTGGTACATTGTAACTACAGTGCTTGTATAACATATAAGGAATGTTACGCTCTCCAATAAAGCAGATTTCCCCAAAGGTTTATTTGTTGTTAATGTTTTACTGGGTAGGGGAGGTTGTTAAGAGAGGATAGGAAAACAAAGAAAACTAAACCAAGAGAACTTTACCATTTTCAACAAGATTCCTCATTTGAACCACAGAACACAGAAAATTACTTAACTATTTTCTCACTTCTCCCAAGGATGGTACATAACTAGTGACATTCTAGATACACAGGAGAGAAGTTAATTTGTTACACACAATGAATTCCTCATGGCACTAGGGCTTAATTCTCTCCCAAACCAGTCAGAAAGACTTACAGCTATATTTATATATAATTCCTTAAATAAAGTACTGTAACTTCAAAATATAGTTGAAATTCAGATGTAAGCAGGTTTGATAATTTCTATTATTATAAAATCTATTATGAATACAGAGATTGATTTGCTTCCCAAAAACATTAAGTGTGATGAAACTTTGAAACTTGTTTAATAACGAAAGCAGCATAGTTACCTCAAATCTTTTATGGAACAAGAATTAGGGTGCTAGTTAATCAAAACGAGAGCCACATACTATATTCATTAGCATTCGATTCGCTTTTAATACTTAAAGAGCCCTAACTTAGTGTCAAGATCAATAGGTTTTATTCTTAGTTTGGTCAGCAATTTAACGATAAACAACCTAACCTTCTAAATGTTTCAACTTCAAATACTCTGTTGAAAAAAATAAAAATAAATAACTATAAGTGCCACCTTTCTCACAGGGAATTTTGGGACTTAAAGTCTTTAGTTAAAGGAAATCAATATGTATTTATGTTTTATAGATTTTTTTCAATAAATAAGAACATGGGACCACAATATTTCTTCTTATTGCGCTATTGCATCTATCTCCCCTGGGCAGAACCCCTTAAAGAAAGTTCAAAAATGAAAGAAAACACAAAAAAGCAGTATATAAAAAGGCAACTGGGAAAAAATTTTTAAAAAGGCAACTGGGGAAAGAAAAAAATATATGAAAAATAACACAGTGTAACTGACACATACTAGATATCCATTAGTGTATTTCAGGAGTCTACATCATGCCCCATAAATATTTAATATTTCAACTGAGAAAGCCTGTGTGTGTGTATAGGGTACAACTATGAACATATATTGGACAATTTTGTGAGAAATCCTCATGACCATTTTCACTGAACAACTTGACTGTGAGTGGAGGATTTTCTGAAACTGGAATTGCTGTTTGCACGATGTGGTGCATTGAAGCAATTCAAGGCTTTCATTCCACTTCACTGGAAATGAAGATTCACTATATTAACATTCTCTAGACACTTATGTGGTGTGAAATTATGCCCCTCAATTACAAATTCTTTCAGCCTTCTTTCTCTTTGCTTCTCTATTTTCAAGTCTCATTTCAAATACTCCACAAAATATTTGGCCTCATTTGGCATAAGAGCAAACCTCTGTGCCTTCTTTTCCCCACCTTTATATGGAGATAATAACACTTGCCTCACTCATAAAGATACTGTGAGACATAATATTTTGTAAAGCACTTTAGATGTGAGAGCTAATGGAAACAAAAACTATATTGTCGTCTGTTCTTTCAGTTCCTTTCAAGTTGGCTGTTTTCTTTTTTGTTTACTTTTTTGCTGTTTGGATGTCAAGAAATATTGTTTTGCTATTGAATGTTGAAGCTTAGTTTTATTCCCTTCAACTTCTCTCCACTTTTATTTCTTTGTGACCTCTTCTGGTTTCACTACTATAGAATCACAGATTGCTTCCCTGAACTGACTCAAGTATGATCTGTTTTATAGCTAACACACCTGGATATGGTCTAATATTACAATCAAGGAGCCTCCCAAATACTCATTCAGAACTTAGGACTTCACTAGGGTGCTGTTGGACACTGTTGCCACTACATGCCACTCTATGACCTTATATTTATGTTCTCTATCCACCAGTCCTATATTCGTATTAATTGAACATGTTATCTCTCATTAAATTGTGAACAACCTTGAGGGAATTGACTGGGTCTATTCATAAAGTACCTAGCACTATGTTTTAACTCAGTAAGTATTCAATAAATTAATTAAAACTAAATGTTATGCTTCCCAAGATAGCTGTACTGTAGAAACCTTTGGAGCCAAATTAAATCAAACCCAGTGGTACTGCTGCCCATTATATTTCTAAATGTAAAGTAATCGCAGTGTTGCTAACTGCTTGACAAGGCCCTAGGAATTAATCTGGATCATCTTTACATATCTGCAAGCCAAATCCTGACTGAACTCTTCTCTCTGAAGCTGCTAATAGAGGATTCCATTATAAAATTTAAAGACATGAACACCTTCAGGGAGCAGTGGCACGCGCCTGTAGTCCCAGCTACTCGGGAGGCTGAGGCGGGAGGATCACTTAAGCCCAGAGTTTGAGGCTACCCTGAACAATATAGTGAGACCTGTCTCAAAAACAAACAACAAAAAAAAATATGAGCCCCTTTCCTATCTATTATACAAACTTTGCTTCAGAAAGGTACTCTTAGAGTGCGTCAAAGTACATAATGAAAGTACACAATTCAAAGTGAATAGAGGAATACAGAAAGTACACAATGGAAGGATGAAGTTGTGTAAAGTAGCTAGAGAGGCCTTGAATCTAGACAGAGCTACCTGGCTGGGCAACTTGCTAATGGTGTTACAGTAAGTGACTGACTTAACCTCTCTGAACCTCTGTTTCCTCATTCTTTAAAAAAACTCCCCTTGGAAAGTTGTGAAGATCGTTTACTGTTAATAATACTATCATATATCTGACCCAATGTAGAAATTCAATAAAAGGTATTATTATTATTAGAAAACATAGCATGGAAGTTTTTGAAAATGAACACCTGAAGATTTACCTTAACCAAAATAAAAATGAAACACTGCTGAAAACCGCCCTAGAGAAAGCTTAATAGACTGAACAACAGGGAGTTTTTTCATTGACTAAGCAGGAAATGACAACTTTCCTCTGTCCTATCTAACTCTTAGTTGAGTTCAGAGGTTGAAACCTGTGGTAAAAGAATTACAAATCGAGAATAAAACCACTGAATCTGAATAAAATGACTTCCAGTTTTCTCATAGGGTAACTCCCTGGGAAGGGGAAACTCTAGATATCACAAGTCCTTCAATTACCTAGCCAGGTCAAATAAAATAAGAAAGAAGGAGTGCAATGACACAAACATTTGATCTGATTATAAAATTCCACATTTTATTCTTGTAGGTTCTATGTAGGAATTAGGACTACTACATAATGCACTCTATACTGAAGTGTCTATTTCTTTCAGAAATCTGGGAAAAGGGGGAGTTCTCAGACACAGATTTTTTTAAAAATGCGTAGTAACTCTGCCCCTCCACCCTGAGGTTCTCTTTAAGAAAATAAATTGGAGGAATATCAAAGACTATATTTTAGATGGAAACAGCCTTTCAGGCATCTCAAAAACATACACTCACAAATGTCCAGAAAAGTATGATCAAAATCACAATGGCAGGAGATCATGTAGCTACTTTTTTCCTCTAAACTTCCTAAAGAACAAAGTTACAGAAGATGTCTTAGAAAAATTAAAGATACAGACAGGTAGCTAGCTAGAGTAATAGACTGTCAGACAGTAATTATTATTAGTGAAATCCCATCATAGGGTTCTCCAGGGTGAATGATGTCAAACTTAATGCTTCAAAAGAGATTAAAAACATATTTGAAGTGACAGTTCCTGATCAGAGAAATAGGTGAAGGTTTTCCAGTGGAGAGAAATATAATAAAGTCCTTTAGTTTGTCTCGACCTACCTGAATTAATACAAATAATTATTATGTTTCCAAACAGAAGCATTGACAACTTGAAATTCTAAGATTATAGTATATAACCCTTTATAATAAGAAATTGGACAAATTAATGGGGCAAAGCAGATAGTGCAGAACAGCAATGGCATTTCTTACTCTACGGTTATGCATCACTTAATGATGGGGATACGTTCTGAGAAATGCATCAGTATTGCGCGAACATCACACAGTGTACTCACACAAATGTAGATGGTAGAGGCTATATGGTATAGCCTATTGCTCCTAAGCTACAAACCTGTTCAGCATGTTACTGTATGGAATACTGTAGACAATTATAATAATTATGATGGTAAGTATTTGTGTATCTAAGCTTAGAAAAGGTACAGTTAAAATACAGTGTTATAATCTTATGGGACCACTGTTGTATATGTGGTCAGTCATTAACCAAAACATCATATAGTGCATGACAGTATACAGGTCAAGTAACTAACAGTGTGGACATTTTGAAGTAACTGAGCTAAATGTTTTAGGAAGGCTTAAGTAGCATTGCATGAGGCTTTCCTTCTAGTTAGTTACATTCTTAGTATGTTTCAAGAGGTCACAGGTAGAAAAAGAATTATTGGGTGGATAGACTATAAGTAATATCATATTCTGAGCCAGCTCATTTTTCTTTCCCTTTTTGTGAATGTGTGTATAATGGGAAGAAATTAAGAAAAGAAAGAATGTCTAGCCTGATATAAAAACAATCAACTCATTTAGGCTAAAAATGTGTTGTACAATTGGATGTTTGAAAAGTGCTTGGTGATGCACTCAATTTTTTAAGTTTTTGTAGAAAAAACAGTATTCATAGATTTTTCTGCAATGCTTTGCTATGGTCTGTGTATCCCCCCAAGGTGATGATATTAGGAAGTGGGGCAGTTTAGGAGGTGATTAGGTCATGAGGGTGGAGCTCTCATGAATGAGATTAGTGCCCTTACAAAATAGGCCCCAGGGAACTTG